>QPKB01000003.1:63991026-64103618 GCA_003546025.1 Camphora micrantha
TTTTCTCTCGGCAAACAAAAAGGTAACCCTACCCATGGACTCATATGTGACGCCCACTTGTGATCCGACCTTGTCATCTTATCCTACCTCTTTGCATGGCCAATGTTCTGATTCAGAGTATATATATCTTCTGGAAGTATTTGCCAAAAGTTTGTCCAAGGTATGACCTTCTAATTATTGGATAATATTCTGGCCCAGATACGATCCGAGAAATACAAAATTTGGGCCTAGAGTGAACCCAGCTACCCTTGTGTGCTAAAATACGTTGGGTGTGGCCAAATCTTTGGATAATAGGACAAGGGACTTGACCAGCCTTAAAAGGATGGCCCATATTCACATTGTAGGCCAGCGGGGGGCTAAAGTTGGAGAAGTGCTGGCCTGCCCATGAAAACCCTAGTATTTGTGCCATTTGTTTCCATTTAACCATTTGTTTTGAAATTTCTTGAATAATTAATTCTAATCTGTTTATCACTTTGTGCTCATTTTTATGATTCTCTTGAGATTTTAAATGTATTGAGAATATCTTTTTAAAGTTAATAATATATTTTTTACTAACCTTCTAAGAAGTGTTATTTGTCTTTTTTCTCTTTGTAAATATAGTTTTCGTTCTTTTAGATTTCATTCTTTTTTGACAAATTTTTTTTATTCTTTTCATTGTCTTTGTTGTTCTTATTGTTGTATAAGTGTTTTTTTTTTTTTTTTTTTTTTTTCTACATCAAAAGGGTTAATGGCAACAGGAAAAAAAAAAAAAGAAAAAAAAAAAAAAACAAACAAACAAACAACATAGGGGAAAGAAAGAAACATAAAAACTAAAATTTGAGAAAGAACAAATTAACCAAACAAAACACCACGAAACTGCAAGCACTCCACTTAGCTACTAGAACCAATGGAACCGAGGATCAGCCTCTTGAGGACGAATGTTGAAATGAGAGCTATCGACTTCCTCATTTTCTTCATGTTCTATAATTTTGATCGCAACATTTCTTTTTTTCTTTCATGTATTACTCATTTACTGTTGACGGAAGGAAGGAGACAAAAGTTGTAAAAGTTGGCCAATTCAACTTGGACAAGTGGTCGGCTACTTTTTTCTGAAACCTCCTACAAGATTTTATTTCCTAAGTATCAAAGGTTTTAAGGGAATTAAAGAGCTTTTTCCCAAGTAAACATGAAATCCTAAGAAAGATTCTTTTCTGTTTTCAAAACTCTCCACATTGAGGATTGTGAGAACTTGGTCCGGGCGGCATCCTTAACCACATGGCGTAGCGTGTCAACCACGGGCTTCAAACAGTGAGTCTCTGTTAGCCCGTATCGGAAATATCCAAGTCCTAGCCCTGGACTTATAAGTCAAATCCCGTTATTAACGTAAAATGAGGCCTTTTAAACCATGCGCTCCAAAAAAACCGTAAGAACTCCAAAGTTAAGTGTGCTCGGCGGGAGTAAGACTAGGGTTGACATTTGATATCAGAGTCGAGGACGGCTTAATTTTCGGTGAGGAAGAATGTGAGAACTTGGTTGGGCCGCACCCTTAATCACGAGACGTAGCGTGTCAACCACGGGCTTCAAATGGTGAGTCTCCGTTAACCACATCGAAATTATCTAAGTCCTGGACCCTGTGCTTATAAGTCAAACCTTGTATTAACTTAGCATGAGGCCTTTTTAAAAACCGTGCGGCCTCGGAAACCGCAAGAAACTTCGAAATTAAAGCGTGCTCGGATAGTGCCAAAGTGGACAATTTCATCCTGACTTGGTCAGGGCTATGATAGTTGGTATCAGAGCTGAGGACACTCTATTTCCAGTGGGAGAAATATGTGAGAACCTTGGTCCAGGCGGCACCCTTAATCACGGGGCGTAGTGTGTCAACCACGGGCTTCAAACGGTGAGTTTCTGTTAGCCGGCATCGGAAATACCCAAGTCCTGACCCTAGGCTTATAAATCAAACCCCGTATTAACTTAGTATGAGGCTCTTTTTAAAATTGTGAGGCCCGAAAACCATAAGAACTCCGAAGTTAAGCATGCTCGAGTGGGAGCTGTACCAAGATGGGTGACCTCCTGGGAAGTCCTTCGCGCGTGCACATGGGCCAATTACCTCTACAATTCAGAATAGGGCCCTTGATCGTTGGACAATGTGGGGGAAGGAGGGCCACTAGAACTCCTGGTTTTGGGACCATGAGAATAGTTTCCTCTGTTTTTTGTTTTCCTCTTTTCCTTTGACTTGAAGTGGGGATAGATCCACCACCGGAGCAACTCTTGGGGCACCCAGAGGATTGGTGCAGACAAGGAGGAGGTCTGAGGGGGAGCTGCTAGCTCTGCTTGATTGGGGTCTGGGGAGAAAGGGGCATGAGTTATCAACCGTACCGGTTGACCTTGATTGGTGGATCCAGGATCTGACTGGGCAGCTACTAGGTTTTCTGAGCGGGATAAGGAGGATGTGGGGTTCAGCAAAGCTACAATTTTCCAGAATGGAGAAGGGATTGGACCAGAAAATAGGTTGTGTCCAACCTGCAAGCCCTGAAAAATAAGATTGAGTTTGAGCCGGGCTCAAATCAAGATAGTGCTGACCTGCCCATCAGCTAGCACCCCTGGCATTTCTGGAATTGATCCATTTAATTACCATTCGTCTTGAAATGAATTGAATCATCAATTCTAATCTGCTTCTCACTTATGCTCATTTTGAATCATTTTATTTCTCTTTACTCGCTTTGTAGTTTGTATGAGCGCCCTCAACTAACACTCAACTAAGACATTTACCCATCGTTTTTTGTCCTTGCAGCTCCAAATTACACTTTCATGCAAGAAGCAACCAAGGCCCCTCCAGTTGCTTACTATGACTACATCATCATTGGAGGAGGAACTGCAGGCTGCCCTCTAGCAGCCACCCTCTCTCAAAACTTCAGGGTTTTGCTCTTGGAAAGGGGTGGCTCTCCCTATGGCAACCAAAACATCACCAACTTGGCCACCTTCACTGACACACTCAAAGACACGTCCCCAACATCGCCGGCTCAAAGTTTCGTCTCTGAGGACGGTGTCGTCAACACACGAGCTCGTGTGCTAGGAGGGGGGACCTGCTTTAATGCCGGGTTCTACACGCATGCAGACCCGGAGTTCGTGCAGAAGGCTGGTTTGGATTTGGATTTGGTGAACAGATCCTATGAATGGGTGGAGAAAAGTGATGGTGTTTTGAGCCAAAATTGAGACGGTGGCAATCTGCTGTGTTAGATGGCTTGCTGGAAGTGGGCGTGTTGCCTGATAATGGATATACATTGGATCACATTTATGGGAGTAAGGTAGGGGGGACCATCTTCGACAAGAACAACCATCGACATACAGCTGTTGATTTGCTTCAGTATGCAAATCCAAGTGACCTTACAGTTCTTCTGCATGCCACTGTGCACAGGATCTTGTTTAAACCAAAGGTCAGAATCCTACCACTTAAATCTAAGTTTAAGGGGTCATTATAACTAGGAGAAAAGGTGGACAAATTGGAGGCGAAGAAAATGTTTAGGGTTTGTTAGTTTGCATAAAAATAAAATACAAATGAACTGAACACACAGGAATTCACATCATAAGTGGTTCAAATTAGAGATTCAAGGTGAATATACAAAAACGGCCAATATTTGATAACCTTCCTTTAAATTAAAAGTTATACAAGGGAAGATGGAAAATCAATACCCACCCAGCCATCTCTCTTATGATTTAAATCTTAGGAAAGTCTGAGGTCACATCTATATCTCTACTTTAAATCCTTCACCAACTAGTGTTATTCACATGTCACCTTTTAATAATCCTCTGTAGTTGAGTTCATCTCACTATGAATATTCTTATGTATTCAACTGCATTGTAATCCTACAGAAACTTGAGAAAAAAAATATTGAATCATTGGATGCACATATAGAAAATGGTATGATTTTCATGAGTTTTTTGAGGCAATCATATTTTTTTCAACTTTTTATTCTTCTGGCCCCCTAATTCATGACCCAAACCATTAATCATATTTAAAAGCCCATAAATGGCTGGGAGGTCAAATCTCAACAGTTGATTGATCTTATATTTTTGTAAAAAATGCAATTTAAAAGGCATATATATATATATATATATATATATATATATACACACACATCTACCAATTCTGGTTAGTAGCTAGGTTGGCATTGATGGATGGATGGAACATTGACTAAGCAAACATTATGATCATTCATTCATGTACAGGGCAATCAAGAACAGCAGCTCATGGGGTGATCTTTAAGGATGGTGCAGGCAACGAGCACACGGCTTACCTGAGCAAAAGAGAAAGGGAAAGAGTCCATGGGTGAGATCATAGTTTCAGCAGGTGCACTGGGCAGCCCTCAGCTGCTGATCCTGAGTGGAATCGGGCCAGCCCAACACCTCAAGTCCTTGGGCATCAAGGTGCTACTGGACCAACCCATGGTTGGCCAAGGCATGGCAGACAACCCAATGAACATCATCATCGTCTCCTCCCCTTCTCCGGTCGAGGTCTCCCTCGGTCAACAGGTCGGCATTACTCGATTGGGAACCTACATTGAAGCACTCGGTCGCATCGATTTCGTCAGATTCTTTGGATTAACCACTTCAACCAGTGGAACAACTCCAGAGCCCACAAAGAGTGCTTTGGAAACCATTGAAAGACTCCAAAATGCTGGAATGATCCTCGAAAAGACGATCGGCCCCGTTTCGACTGGCTATCTCAAGCTCAGAAATAGGAACCCAGATGACAATCCTATGGTCACTTTTAACTACTTCAAAGAGCCTGTGGATCTACAGAGATGTGTAAATGGCATGAAAATAATTGAGGGTGTAGTCAATTCCAAGGCTTTCTCCAACTTCAGATACCCAAACGTTACTGTGGAATCTCTCCTCAACCTGGCTCAATATCTAGTGAAAAATATACAGCCCGAACGCAGTAATGCTTCAACTTTTGAGTCATGGGAACAGTACTGTAAGGATACTGTTGTCACCATATGGCATTACCATGGAGGCTGCCAGGTGGGCCGTGTCGTGGACCATCAGTATCGGGTACTTGGGGTTGATTCGCTTCAGGTGATCGATGGCTCGACCTTTATTGGCTCCCCGGGGACTAATCCCCAGGCGACCCTTCTGATGCTCGGAAGGTAATTCAATCACAGTCATCATCATCATTAATGGCCCAAATCGTCATGTTCATATGTCACCTTTGATAACTACGGGCCAGCCCACTCGATGTTAGGACCTACCTTGTGATGGGTCTGTTTAAGGGTTAAAAACTTGGACTCGCTGCTTTTTTTAGTTTTAGCCTATGTTTGGGAAGGATGGAAAATGGGGGGAAGGAAAAAAATGGAGGGAAAGTGGAGGGAATGTGACAAAGGAGGGTGTTTGGGGAAGGGGGGAAGGAAAGTGGGGGAGGGAATATGAGGGGAAAATTTTGGTGGGGCCCCACCAAAAAATTTCCCCCTCAAAACTGAGGGGAAAATGAGGAGGGAAAGGGAGTTTCTGCATAAATGACTAAAAATACCCTTCTCTGAGATGGTATCTTCCTACATCCCTGTAATGAATAGCAAAGGGTTTACTGCAGAAATGACTAAACTTGTACTTTGGGACCTTCACCCATATCTAATCTTTTGTTATAAAAAAAAAAACAATGAGCTCAGATGCCTAAAACTAGTATGTAATTTAATGTGCATAAGTGGGAGCAGAAATCATGCCATACATTATGAAACATGAAGTTATATCATATCATTTTTTCACTGATATGGGCTGGAATTTTTCGTTCCTTACTGCGTCGGTTTCATTATTAGTTGTACGAGTAAAAATGGCCAGCTGTATATTATTTGTTGGTGCCACTCATAAGCTAATAAAGCATTCTAATCCAGCCCATAAGGATAAATTGGTAATTTTCCATCTACCTCACAAACAAACAAAATCCTACTTTTTCACTTTTCTTTCCCCTACTTTTTTACTATCCAAACAAGAGGAGGGAAAATTTATTTTCCCTCCCCTCCCCTCCCCTTCATTTTCCTTCCCCCTCAAATTTTCCCTCCCCTCCCCCTCCCCCCTTCCCAAACACACTATTAGAGTTCAAGCCATGGTTGAAAACTTGGGAACCCGACTCGGACTAGAGGGTCACCGAGTCTGGCTGAGTAGTCAGTAAGATTCATTCAACTCGGCTAGACTCTGTGCCATGCTCTGCTGAGTTGAGTCGGCTGAGTACATTGTCATTTGTGGCAATGCCTAGTAGGCCCCACAGAGGGGATGGCATTGGAGGACCTCCTCCAGTCCTGCTACATAAGCCATCTACGTGTTAATTACAATGACTAGAATTAATGTATAGAATTGCATAGTTGGTAACCTTTTATTAGATAAAACTTGGCCCAGAAAGCTGCGGTCTTGTCATCATGATACCCACATCTTGCATTGCCTGATTGCATTCGGCCTGAGACCTTGATCCGTGCGGCCCCCAGTTTATTGACAAGCTTGTGATCACTGTCACTTATGACCACACTACGATTTCTACTAATGTTCTGATTTATGATATCTTTGATTCAGGTACATGGGGATTAAGATGAGGAACGAGAGGCTTGGAAGAAATGATTTGGACTAGAATTTGACTTGGAAGTTCATTCTCATTTTTGTAGTGATGCATGGTTTCGAGAAGTTACTAAATAAAATGATCGCTTGAATGATCAATACTAAAAGATCTTAATTTGAGTGACATTAATAAGGTACATGGTGTTGAATATTGTATTTTCTTTCTTAATAAATGTTAAATAATGATTGCTAAGGATTGGTCCTTAGAAAAGCAAAAGTCATTAGCAATGGTTCTCCTTCAATGATCCATTACCAACGCTCTTTCTTTGAATAAATATTGCACGAGCATTGCACTTCTATATATATTTCCTTTTGTTGCCCAATTCAGCGTTCATCTGCGAAGGATTGGAGGTGATTTTTTAATTAACAAAATACAGATTTTCGAATCAATATACCATTGAAACTTTCTTATATCCTGCAGACATGTTGAAATGTCAAAATTTTAAATGACTAATTTGCTCCTCGCGATGATGGTTTTGCCCCATCGGGGATTCTCTCTTATGGGATGTCTGCATGATGAGTGTCTTTAATTCCAGAGAGGGAGTCTTGGCTCTATTTCCTTGATCGTACTAACTTGGAGTAGAGGATACACAGGTCGATACAACGTCTTGACCGCATTTTGCTATTGGTATCAACCCAGTGGCGGACCCAGGAATTTTATTTGGATGGGGCTAAATTTTTCTAGACTTTGCTAGAACTTTTTCCACACTAACAAATAGTGAAAGAGAAAATGCATTGCATTTAAAAAAAAAAAAAAAAGAACAACAAATAAGTAGTTAAAACTCATTTTATATAATTTCTATAATTTTATACTTGAAAGCCCTTTTGATTTGATTAATGAGATTGAATAACTAATACTGTTTAATGGGGCTATGTGTAGAGCATCCAAAGCACCCTCTTCATTCTTATACACGGTTTTACAAGTAGTGGCGAAACCAGAAGCGGGGGGGCGGGGGGGTTGGTGTTCGCAAAATAAAAATAAAAGTTTCTAGGAGGGGCCAGTGTACAAAAAAAAAAAGTGTAATCTTGTATAAATTTTTGGGGTTTTTTGGAATTTAAGGGGGCGCCGAGGCCACTACCAACCCCTCCCTAGATCCGCCCCTATTTACACTTCTTTGAGCAACATGCAACATTAAACTCTTTATTGTACTTGGACATATATTGAGAAAAAAGAGTAGAACATTACAGAGGACCCCAATTACTGAAATCTGAGCCTTGCAAAATAAAGGCCTTCAAATGTATATGATGTCAAGAATCAAAATTAATACGACCGTTCGATTGACTTCATCATAAAAACGTACGTGATTAACATAATTTTTTGTATATTTATTTCTATTTTTTATCAAACGATTAATCCAACAGTGGAACTGACTCATATAGATATCTCCATACTAATGGGGCTGTGATGTTGAACGTGGTATTGATTTAATGGGTTCTTAAGTATTCCTGTTTTATTTTTACTCCAAAGCACTGTCATTTCAACAAGGAGACACTTTTCAAGTAAAATGGCACTTCATCTCTCAAGACTCCCTTGAAGACTTTTTTAGGTTTTAGAAGTTTAATGCTTGTATGACCCTTCTATTCTAATTTTATTATATTATTCGTTTCGACATATGTCTTAGTTAGATTGGAGCCACACTATCCAAATAAGTGTGCAACATACATAGATAAGATATAAGTGGGCCCACATGTGAAACTGCTGCTTTTAACTTATGGACAAAGGTAGAAAACATTTTTGGGGGTGGGGGAGTCCTTTGGGCACAGCCACGGCCCATTATAATTTTTTGGGGTCTTTTTAGAGCCGACCTGGGGTGGTCGCCCCAAGTCCTCATCACCTAGGTCCGCCCCTGTATCAACATACCCACACTTCTGTAGGCATATGCTGATTAGGCCCACTTGTGATCATATAAGGATGGGCCCCAGTAATAGATTGGAACGCCCCTCATATACGGAAAAGAATTGCTTTCAGTTCCCTCTTAGAAAAGTATATCAATTATCCCATAAATCTCTCTCCCTATAGAAACCGAGCTCACGGGTTTGTTTGCTTCAGTGAAATGAAATAAAATCAAATAGTTAAAAATCAAAATGGAAAAGAGAAAGGTGGTTAAAAAGTAAAGGCACAAAAAAAAAAAAAAAAAAAAAAAAAACTACTCTTAAATGACAAAAATGAGAGGAGTATTTTTTGTTCTGTTTTGTTTTTTTGTTTTTTTTTTTTCTTGTTTTTATTAACTCCCTCTTCTTTCTCTCTACTTTGAATCGATCCTTAGTTTTATTTCATTCCACTCTTAATGCAAACAAACAACCCAAGTTCCAAGTAAGGGGGGGTTCGGAAGGGGCAGAACTAGACGCTGCTTGGTAGTATGGTGCAGCGCCCACGTTAACAACATGGGTGGGGCCCACCTTTGGAAAATCCAAACTAATCTGTAGACCTAAGACCCAATCTATACTATGTATCTAAATCTTCAAAGTCAGTTTCAATGGGGCAATCGATGGGTTGATCTCCAGATCTCACATATGAGAGAACCCTTCCATTTCTGCCCATTAAAAAGAGGGTGTAAAGGAAGTTAATCACAGATTCTAGATTTAAATGATCCAACGGTGGCCATCTCACTAATTTGAATAATGATTTATTATTTGATCACTACAATGGGTGCTAGGGCTAATAAGAGATTTGGATTTTCCAAAGGTAGGCTTCGCAAATGTATTTAAATGGGTGCTCCATGGTAGTTTTGCCCTGTTTGGAAACCATATATCTCTAAAGATTCTGCTATATTATTTCATAGTTTAGAATATAATCTACACACCTAAAAACTAGTTGTTTCAAAAGGTTTCCTACAATACCTCACTTTCTTACAAAAACCTCCATATTAAGATATTTAAGTATACGTTGTATAAAAAAAATCTTTCGTTCAGTAAACTACCCAGAGTTTTTACAAATACAAGTGCAAGTTCATGAGCAAATACTACTGTGGTGGCCGCCCACTATAAATTTTAACATTGATGGTTTTTAGAGGAGTCCTACTATGACTCTCTATTAGATTGGCTCTTCCATGTTTATAAATTTTATATAGGTCCTATAAACTTGTCATAATTACAAAGTTCTCTTGTTGATTATTAATATTAGGTGGATCCTACAAATATTGTATTAGGTGACTTCCACTATGATTACAAACATTTAGTGTGTCCCATACTACCAACATTAGGTGGGTCTCATATTCATTACCAATATTGGATTTTCTTATTGTAATAATTTAGTTTGCCATCATTAAATAAGTCTTATTATTAATGGCCCGGGTGATTACTATAATTAGCTTCTTTTTTTTTTTTTTTGTGTGTGTGTGCTAAAGGGCAATTGTATTTGAAGAAAAGAGAAACGAGGCAGAAGCCCCAAGACATCCAAAAATAAGCAAAGGGGAAAAAAGGAAAGAAAACTAACAGCTACCAATCCTCAAACAATTGAGTCTGACAAAAAAATTCTTAAACACCTGTGATGGACCCGATTCTTCATTCTCTCCGCTGCCTCCGCCGGGTCTTTCGGGGTACGGCGGAGGTGGAGAGAAAAAAAGTAAAGGATATCAACATTTTTGTACGGGTATGCCATTTCACTTTTCTACTTGGAATTTTGGAATTGGTGATCCGGAAGAATCCACCTTCACAAGTAGAAGGGGAAATAAAAACTTTTTCTAGTTTCCCATTGCACACATATTTTAAGAAAAGAGACAAAGGTTTTTTTTTATATGCCGTGAAAGGCGATTTCATTTGTTTGCCGTAAAAGGCGATTTTGCCGTAAAAGGCGATTTACAAATCTTATCCATTATGAAAGACAAGAATTGTGATTTTTTTGTCTCTTAAAAAAAATACAAAGTACAAAAGGGAAAAGCAAGAAAAGGGATCTAACTTCTCATTCGATTGTGGGGACACGTTCAGATCGACGGTCGCGAAGCCATGTATGGGCTCCGCCGTCGTCCATGCAGATGAGAACATGATTCTTGGATTCTTGGCTTGGCTTTTTAACCTCAGATTTTTAAAGGACAAAGACCAAGAGAAGGTCTTATATCCGATAAAAAGCTAAGTAAACGGGCTGAAAAGCCACGTTTTAGCCATGTTGGTAGAAGAAGGGAGGTCCTTGGGGGGTGGCCCCCCAGGGTGCTTCAATCACCTTTTGGTGGTCTTGCAGCAGAGTTGCAGGAGTTCTGGATTTTCCGGGCAATTCTCTGGATTTCTCTGGCGATTTCTCTGGATTTTTTTCCCGGGTTTTTCCCTTTGAAATGCCCTCCTATTTATAGGCCTTTGGTAGCCATTTAGGAGGGTTTATGAGCATTGAATGCATTAATGCTCATAATGAGAGGAGTTACAAGTTTTAAATTATTTGTTTTGTAACTCCTTTTTCCTTGAATCTGATTGGCTGATGGAGAATAATGAGCTTTTAATTGCCTTTAATCTCCATTATGGGAGGAGTTTCATGGCTTTAATGCCATAAATCATTTGACTTGTAACTCCCATTTTCTTGCTTTTGATTGGGCCGTCCAAAATAATGAGTTAATGACCGCATTAACTTGTCATAAAATGGGTCATTTAACCTCATTAATTGGTCGCCAAGTCTCTTGAAGAGTCGCGGGCCGCGCCTCGTCTTTTGGAATTCTTCTTGCGATGATCGCCGGTGGATCCACATGTTGTTTGATGTCGGATGGCGATGCAATTTCAGACATTGATTAATGTTAACGTGCCGGCAACATCTGTCCTGTCGATTTCACGATCGGGCGGGCAGAAAGTGTGCTTTTTTTTGTCGGCCGGTTGGCGATTTCGAGGCATCTAATGATCATCCAATGATTTCGGCGGCGAATCCGTGATGTTGACGAAGATCGACGGATTTCATGCACGAAAAAATCAGATTTTGGAAAAATCACAGGGGCCAATCAACTCGAAACGCGAAAAAGGACCCGAAAAAGGGGTCTTTCCGGCGACTTTTGGGTCGCCGGCGACCATGGGCTGGCGACCCATGGCCGGCGACCATGGTCGCCGGCGACCATGGGCCTTGGGCCCATTTTTCAGCCGCCGTTTGGTCGCCTTTTCTTCGCTGTTTTTCGATCTTTTTTCATTTTTCTTTCTTCTGTATTTTTCCTGACATTTCCCCTCATTTATTGGCCTGATTCTCTTGAAGAAAACCCTACGAGAAGCCACGTAAATCGGAGCACAAAGTTTCCTATTTTTCTGGAAAGCCGAAGACTTTGTTGTGCGGTATTTGCCGATTTTTGTCAAGCATTGAAACTAGGCCAAACGATGTCGGAATGACCTGAAATTTGACGTGGAGCTTCTTGAGCAGTAGATAGGACCAACCACAGGCTTTGGTTTGAGTTTTGAAGCCGTTTGGGGTCCCGCAAATGCTCTCCTTGATTTCACCTCGAGGAAAATGCCGAGCTTTGAAACTAGGCCAAACGATGTCCGATTGACCTAAAGTTTGACAGGGAGTCTTTTTAGCAGTAGATAGGACCAACCATAGGCTTTGGTTTGAGTTTTAAAGCCGTTTGGGGTCCCACAAATGCTCGCCTTGATTTTGCCATGAGGAAAATGCCGAGTTTTGAAACTAGGCCAAATGATGTCCGATTGACCTAAAATTTGACGGGGGACCTATTGGAGTCATTTTGAGATGATCCATTAGCTCCAATTTGGATGCCATGATTCCAGGGTGCTCCGCCGCCGGCAGGCCTGATTTTGCTTCGGAGCGTCGAGGTCGGGTCAAACGTTGTCGGAATGACCTGAAATTTGACATGGAGCCTTTCGGAGGTATTCTGAGACCATCCGAAGGCTCTGATCAAAGTTTTGAAGTCTTCGACACTGTCGCTGCCGAGAG
Organism: Camphora micrantha; assembly: GCA_003546025.1. Lineage (NCBI taxonomy): Eukaryota > Viridiplantae > Streptophyta > Magnoliopsida > Laurales > Lauraceae > Camphora > Camphora micrantha. The sequence continues at coordinate 64,003,457 of QPKB01000003.1, forward strand.
CTCCTGTCTGGCTGTCGGAGGAGTGAAGTTAGGCCAAATGATGTCGAAATGGCCCGAAACTTCATGTGTACCCCTCTTTTGGCTGCTTTGAAAGACCTTGCAGTTTTTGTTTGACTCTGACAAGATCTGATGCTTGAAGTGACGCCTTCCTATTTATGGCAGGATGTGACTCCATGTAGCTTTTGGTGTTGAAGGGACATAGTGATATTTTTGGTGTCAACAACCTGAAGAGACCTTCCAGAAAAAGGTTTATCAATAGATCTGAGAGAGGAAGAAAGGAACTCTATCAGATAATGCTTAACCTTCGTCTGAGAGACTCTAGAGTTTCTATAAGTGAGGTCATTCCTGCTTTTCCAAAGAGCAAAAGACGTGGTGAAAAAGATGGAAGAAACACCTTTGCGAGCAAGCTTATCACAGTTAGAAGAGAAACCAAACCAGATCTTAGAAGGAGACAAGCAGCAAGGTAATACCAGCAGCTTGAAGGATCCATCTCCATAGATCAGAAGCAAAGGGGCAGAGGAAGAGAAGATGAAGCATGATTTCTACATTCTAATTGCAAAGGCAACATCTTGAGGCCAAACTGAAACCAATTGATTGAGCCCAATCTTGCGTTGGGGTCTTGCTGTGCATCATCCGCCATCCAAAGAAGGAAACTCTCGGAAGCATCAGGTTAGCCTAGTTAATATGACTATTAGCTTCAAATGGTCCCACATTGATTTTTCATAGATGGATTCCTCAATTATGTCTAACACTTGACAGGTTCCTCTATTATAATCACCATTAGATGTATTACCTTGTGGTTTCCAACGTATGGACCCACATTAGTTAAACAACATTGCTCATGGTTTTCAACATCTAGCCTAATAATTTTCTAATTAGATGGGCTCTACCCTAGTTACCACTATTAAATCACTCCCGTGTGACTAATGATTAGTGGATTCCCTTTGGGTCAATATATCATCCCTATTTCTCTCTTCATTTTTTTTATTTTCAGTGCATCATTTAGTGAAAATTTTATAAATTGCTAAATACTTAATTATAAGTATATTGAAATTCGTAGAAATCGCCAAACAGCATAAGTGACACAATATTATAATATAACACTATTTTTATTCTATGAGAATAAAATCTTACAATATTTAAATTTGGTGATCTTATATTTTGCATTTATCCAAATACCCCCTAAACACATTAAAATATATGTATGCACGCTAATGCAGCGTCGCTGAATGGTAATATGCTACAGTGCCATGTGAAAAACATGGGTGGGACCCACCTTTGGAAAATCCAAACCACTCCACTGCCATAGGTCTCAGTACGACTCATTCGAGTCTGCTCGACTTAATGTCCTGCTGAGCTGAGTTGGCTCGGCTGAATCATGAGTTCATGACTTATGGTTTCAAATAATGGTTCAAAGCCTCAAACCAAACGGTAACTAGGGGAAGTCAGGCCACCGAGCCAAGTTCCTGTCATCGTGATTCATGATCATATATAATAGTCATGTTGACTATTCAAGGAAAATAATGCACAGTTGGAGACAACTGTATGTGGGACCTTTACGAGTGGCCCACATGCAGCCTGTCCAGCCACCTGTTGACTATTCAAGGAAAATAATGCATGATTGATTGATGCTCACACCGGTCCAAGTCACTAAGTTTATGCTAATAAATGGCTATCATCATCATGTCATCAAACAGAAATGAGTTTTTTTTAGTAAGATTCTCATCCATGAGAGACCTTTCCATCCTGCCCACACTGTGATTTGCGGTGATGCCTAGCAGGCCCCACAGAGGGGAAAGCACTGGAGGACCTCCTGCAGCCCCTGCTGCTACATTAGCCATCTATGTGTTAAATCACAACGACTAGAAATGTATAGAAATTGCATAGTTGGTTGATCCAAAGGGTCGTCTGAGAACCTTTTATCAGATAAAACTAGGCCTAGAAAAGTTGGCTCTTGTAATCATCATCATGCCCATATCTTGCATTACCAGATTGCGCTCGGGCTGAGACCTTGGCCTGGCACTGGCAGACCGAGTTTGTTGACAACCCCGTAATCACTGTCACTGACATATAACCGCTACAATTTCAACTAATGTTCTGCTTTATGATATCTGTGATTCAGACTCATTCAGGTACATGGGGATTAAGATAACGAACGAGAGAGTTGGAAGAGAAGCTTGAATTAGAATTCGATTAGGAAGAGCCTTTTTCCTGTTTTAGAAGTGATACATGATTTGTAAAGATGATCCACCAACTATGCAGTTGGTTTGAAAAAATGATCGTTGAAAGTTGCCAAATGCCCAAGTACTAGTTTAGGAATGGCTCTCCTTCAATGGGCGGACCCAGATAGAAGAATCTGAGGGCTTCCTAGAAAAAAGTTACGAATTTCAGAGAACCCCCTGCAGATACTGATAATTAATATGTTTTTTTTTTTTTTTTACATTTTTCCTTTCCCCCAATATTAAAAAAAAAAAAAAAAAAAAAAAAAAAAAAAAAAAAAAAAAAAAAAAAACTTTACTGCTTATTTACTAGTAGTTTCCATCTTTGAATAATTGAATAGTAATTGTGCGTGCAATTGCATGGCTAAGGAATAATTTGAAGTGACTTTTTAGTCAACAAAACAGAGAATTTTGAGTCAATAAACCGTTGAAACTTCATTATCCTCTTAATTTTATTTTACCAATTTGCACACGCAGGTAGAGAACATACCCAATGATTCATCATGGGGCAACAGTGAGAGCCAAGATTACAACCAACTAGGCAACCCATGCATTGTTCTCCGACTCTCTTTCCCTTTTACAAATTTTGATGTATTTTGGAACATACAACTACCCTACCACCCCTCAACCTTTGAAGTTTAAAAAATGTCTGCATAACTATTCATAAAAATAAAAAAAAATAAAAAATAAAAAAAGCAAAGCCACGAAAATCATAATCTTACCCTTAAAATATGTGATATATATCCTATGATGGTAGGATATCATATGCTTGTGTGATATCATACATTCACATAATATTGCAGATATTCACTTGTTCCCTTTTAATCTGAAAACTTTATTTTCTTTGCATCATGCATGCTTGCTATAGATACTCTGACTTGGAGCTCTTATAGACATACATTGTCTTAGATATACAATCATCAGGTAAGTTATTTTGTTATTTTGTACTTTTACAACTAACCCCCTTCACTATCTTTTTTTTCCTGGTTTGATACTCTAAATAATTTCATTTTGCTCTACCCTACAAACAAACAGCCCTAGAAGAATATCTCTTATTATCTATATCTTCCATCTCTTTCATCACAAGATGTGTATGATCCCTATTTCATCCTTTAAAGACACAAAAAAAAGGAGTTTTAGCGGTATGAATAACGTTTTTTTAGTTTTATTAATGGTTTAGATTGTAAAATCACATAACAAGAATTAGTTGCTTACGCACCATGTGAAATCTAATAGGAAAATGTGTTTTTTTCTTTTCTTTTTCTTTAATGGCAATGTGAAAGGGAAGAAAAAAGAGGACAACGAAGATGGGTTGTACTAGAAATCTTTTTTTTTTTTTTTTATGCAATAACTATGGGTAAAGTAGAATTTTGTGCAATATCCTAGTTGCTTGTAATTCTTACGCCGTCCTTTGTTATACAAATAATTCTAGGAGCAATTTTTAAATTTCATAGGCGAAAGTCCAGTATTACGGCAGCTTAATGGTCAAAATCTCAATTTTCTAACAACTCAAATGTCATCAAGTTTTGCTTCCACAGAACATTAGATGGGTTATTTCTCTAAATCCAACTTTAACAAAAGCCACCATTCACTGTTCATCATCTGTCATCATAGAAGGCGATTGCTCCTGCAACTCCTTCAAATTAATCACACAGTCAATGCATATAATAAATCTAAAAGTGACCGTTCTTTTATTCAACCTATATTTAGGGGGTCAACCAATCAATCTGTCCTTTTCCCAATCTATTTCCTTCCACAATTTTTCTAACAATATACAATTTTCTAATGACAATTTTTTGCTTCCATGGAACGTTAGATTGGTTATGTATATTTATCCTTAACTTTTATCTTCAACAAAGTCACTATTCATCATGTGTCATTCATGACAAGGTTGCGATCCGATTGATGATTTATATTCAACATATAAAGATTGATTTCTACTCTCAAAACCACGGAATAATGGAAACGTGCCGGCGTTCCTTCCAACTGAACCACCTAAATACTTAATCCGACTCCAAATCAAAGAAAATTCTATCTTAAAATTCCTCCTAATCTCACACAAGATCCTTCCATTCTTTGTAAGAAACCACGTGATTTATTTTCAACGGTATGGACTATCGTGAGGAATAGGACACTTGGGCTTGGCTCTATAAAATGGGCAAATTAATGTGGGAACTGACAGGTGAAATAGACAGAACATTCTTTCTTCGGAAGTTCAAAAAAACAGTCCCCATCCTTTCTCTGACATTTCCAGAATCATATAGTAGTGGGTGCTGCTTAACAATCTTTGTGGGCTGAATCCATTTGGGTGTATAGATTGGTCCTGGTGTGAGACATGGAAGTGTTTGAACCCTGGAGGTTGATTTTAGCAGCAGTGTTAGCTGGATTTCTCCATTTCCAGGTCTTATGTACCTCAGACGTAGGTATAGCACAATGCCATTTTGGGTTCTTATTTCCTTCTTTCCATTGTGATCACTGCGAGGCATATTGTGATGTTGGCCTAACATTGGCCTCATATTGTGGCCCAATTGCGACCATGGGCTCAAATGTCAGGCCTACGCCCAGCTACCCTTAGTTTGCTAGCCGGGCCAAATCTTAAAGAATAGATATAGGACCAGGACAATTTAATTGGACCAGAAAATAGGCCTGTGTCCAGCCTGCGAGCACTGAAAAATAAGATCGAGTTGGGCCGGGCTCATATCAAGATAGTGATGACCTGCCCATGAGCTAGCACCCCTTGTATTTCTGTAATTGATCCCATTTATCCAGGTGTCTTGAAATTAGTTGAATCATTAATTCTAATCTGTTTTTCACTTGTGCTCATTTCGAATCATTGTATTTCTTTTGTCCCACTCTTTAGTTTCTACTGCCCTCAAATAACACATCTACCTTCTGCCAAAAGAAAAACTTACACTACTACCTGTTTAATTTGTTCTTTGTCCTTGCAGCCCCAAATTACACTTTCATGCAAGAAGCAACCAAGGCCCCTCCAGTAGCTTACTATGACTACATCATCATTGGAGGAGGAACTGCAGGTTGCCCTCTAGCGGCCACCCTCTCTCAAAACTTCAGGGTCTTGCTCTTGGAAAGGGGTGGCTCCCCCTATGGCAACCAAAACATCACCAACTTAGCCACCTTCACCGACACACTCACAGACACGTCCCCCACATCGCCGGCTCAAAGTTTCGTCTCTGAGGACGGTGTCGTCAACACACGAGCTCGTGTGCTAGGAGGGGGGACCTGCTTAAACGCCGGGTTCTACACGCATGCAGACCCGGAGTTCGTGCAGAAGGCTGGTTTGGATTTGGATTTGGTGAATAGATCCTATCAATGGGTGGAGAAAGTGATGGTGTTCGAGCCACAATTGAGACAGTGGCAATCTGCGGTGCGAGATGGTTTGCTGGAAGTGGGCGTGTTGCCTTATAATGGGTATACGTTCGAACACATTTATGGGACTAAGGTAGGAGGGACCATCTTCGACAAGGACAACCATCGACATACAGCTGCTGATTTGCTTCAGTATGCAAACCCAAGTGGCCTTACAGTTCTTCTATATGCCACTGTGCACAGGATCTTGTTTAAAACAAAAGGTCAGAATCCTACCACTCAATCTTGTAGTGTGACCAAGCTATTTTAGAGTAAGATTTGAGTATATCCATGAACACTGTGGAAGATCTACCAATTAAAACAAGTCTGGATTCCTTCCATTCATAAAAAGCATGCAGGAGATCACTCACAAGTAGTTTGTTTGCATCCATTTAAATATATGTAAATGGTGTTCATGCATTGGCTACGCATCCCAATATTTGTTTGCACTAATTACGCATTTGATGTGTAAATGATACTTACCCTTTTACATAATAAAAGATAAATAAAACAAAAAATTAGAATGGAAAAGAAAGAGTTCACTTCGAGGGGGACAAAGACCTCTTAAGGTTTAATTTGAGGAGAACCACAACCCCTGAGACTATAGCAAAGCCTTCAATTGTTCTTCAGTTATATATTCAACCATATGGCATCTACAAATATTTATACATATTCCATAACCGTTAAAACTACTCTACCACTGACCACTACTCCACTAAACCACTATCTCTCCACTCTTCCACATACATAAAGCATATTTACATATAATATGGACAACACTATTTTAAATACAATTTAGAATCCTAATTATGAAACAAATTTCTAAATAAAAAATTCTTATAAAATATATAATACTGGAATTAAATAATAGGTACGTGTCAGATAGTTTAAAAATGGTGTGAAAATGGGTGTGCATGGGTTACAGTGAATCTCACGCCATTTTTTGGCAGTTCTTTTTTCTTTTTTTCGTTTATGTGAGATTTCTGAATCAAGTGGACTTCTAAATGAAGATCTGAACTATTGAATGTCTTTAAAAGGACGAAAAGGGCCATGAGGGTCAAATATCCAGACCAATAAATCTGCCTCTATGAACTTCTATGGGCCACTAAAACATGATCTGAACCGTTCATCCTCTTATAAATGACAAAAATAGTTAGGGGATCAAATTTTAGATTCTAATTCTTCATTGATGTGGACAAATTTGATAAAAACAATGAGCCATTGGATGCACTCATATAAAATGGTCTGATTTTCATGAGTTTTTTAGGCAATCATATTTTTTTTAAAATTTTGTATTCTTTTGGGCCCCTAATTCATGATCCAAAACATACTTCCTCTTTAAAAGGCTAAAAACGTCTCGGAGCTCAAATCTCAGACAATTAATTCATCATAGATTTTGTGAAAACTGCAATTTAAAAGCATACATACATATATATATATATATAGGGGAATGTTCATGTGCATCTATCCCTCACCATAGGGTGAGGGGCACTTTCCCTTTTTACACATGAAGACAAGGAAGTGTACCTCACCATATATACTTGAAAATTTACTTTTGTACTTGAAAATCCTCATTTATGGAAGTGTCCCTCACCCTATGGTGAGAGATAGATGCATATGAACATTCCCTCTATATATATATATATATGCGCACGAATTCTGATAAGTAGGTTGGCATTGATAGATGAAATATTGAACAGTGACTAAGCAAGCATTGTGATCATTCATTCATGTACAGGGCAATCAAAAACAGCAGCTCATGGGGTGATCTTTAAGGATGGTGCAGGCAACGAGCACAGGGCCTACCTGAGCAAAGAGACAGATAAAGGGTCCATGGGTGAGATCATAGTTTCAGCAGGTGCACTGGGCAGCCCTCAGCTGCTGATCCTGAGTGGAATCGGGCCAGCCCAACACCTCAAGTCCTTGGGCATCAAGGTGCTACTGGACCAACCATGGGTTGGCCAGGGCATGGCAGACAACCCACTGAACGTCATCGTCGTCCCCTCCCCTTCTCCAGTCGAGGTCTCCCTCGCTCAACAGGTCGGCATTACAAGATTGGGAACCTACATTGAAGCAATCAGTGGCTCGATTTCGTCAGATTCTTTGGATTAACCACGCCAACCAATGAAACAACTCCAGAGACCACAAAGAGTGCATTGGAAACCATTGAAAGACTCCAAAATGCTGGAATGATCGGCGAAAAGACGATCGGCCCTGTTTCAACTGGCTATCTCAAGCTAAGAAATAGGAACCCAGATGACAATCCTATGGTCACTTTTAACTACTTCAAAGAGCCTGAGGATCTACAGAGATGCATTAATGGCATGAAAATTATTGAGGGTGTAGTCAAGTCCAAGGCTTTCTCCAACTTCAGATACCCAAACGATACTGTGGAAACTCTCCTCAACATGACTCAATATCTCGTGAAAAATATACAGCCCCAACGCAGTAATGCTTCAACTTTTGAGTCATTGGAACAGTACTGTAAGGATACTGTGGTGACCATATGGCATTACCATGGAGGTTGCCAGGTGGGCCGCGTAGTGGACCATCAGTATCGGGTACTTGGGGTTGATTCACTTCGGGTGATCGATGGCTCGACCTTTATTGACTCACCAGGGACTAATCCCCAGGCGACCCTAATGATGCTGGGAAGGTAATTCAATCATGCATCATCATCATCGTCATCGTCATCATCATCATCAATTTGCCTGACTGTCATGTTCATATGTCACCATTGATAAGTATGGGCCAGCCAATTCGATGTTAGGAGACAGCTTGTGATGGCTAGATACTTGGACTTGCTGCTTCTTTTAGATTTTATAGTTCAAGCCATGGTTTGAAAACTTGGGAACTCGACTCGGACTAGAGGGTCACCGAGCCAAGTAACTTGGGAAAGTCTGGCTGAGTACTCAGTAAGACTCATTCAACTCTGCTAGACTCTGTGAGTTGAGTCGGCTGAGTACATTGTCTTTTGTGGCAATGCCTAGTGGGCCCCACAGAGGGGATCGCATTGGAGGACCTCCTCCAGTCCTGCTACATCAGCCATCTACGTGTTAATTACGATGACAAGAATGAATGTATAGAAATTGCATAGTAGGTTGATCCCAGGTGTGATAACCTTTTATTAGATATGACTGGGCCAAGAAAACTCGGCCCTTGTGATCATGATACCCACATCTTGCATTGCCAGACTGCATTCCGCCTGAGACCTTGATCCTTGCGGCCCGCAGTTTATTGACAAGCCTGTGATCACTGTCACTTATGACCACTACGATTTCTACTAATGTTCTGATTTATGATATCTATGATTCAGGTACATGGGGATTAAGATGAGGAACGAGAGGCTTGGACGATATGACTTGGACTAGAATTTAACTTGGAAGTTCATTCTTATATTAGTAGTGATGCATGGTTTTGAGAAGTTAATTCAATAAGATGATCGCTTGAATGATCATAATACTAAAACCCTTAATAAGGTAGACGGTGTTGAATAATGTTTTTTTCTTTTTTTTTTCTTCTTATTAAATGTTAAAAAATGATTGTTAAGGCAGCCAAAAGCAAAAGTCATTAGCAATGGTTCTCCTTCAATGGTCCATTACCAAAGTCTTTTTCTTGAATAAATATTGCACGAGCATTGCACTTGTATATTTACTTTTGTTGCCCAATTCAGCGTTCTTCTATCTAAGGATTGCACTTGTATATTTTTTCGAATAAATATACCATTGAAACTTTATTATATCCTGCAGACATGTTGAACTGTTAAAATTTTAAATGATCAATTTGCTCCTCACGATTATTGTTTTGCCCCATTGGGACTTTTCTCCAATGGATGTCCACATGATGAGCGCCTTTAATTCCAAAGAGGGAGTCTCGGCTCTGCTTTCTTGATTATACTAACTTGGAGCAAAGGATACACAGGTCGATACGACGCCTTGATCGTGTTTTGCTATTGGTATCAACCAAGTGGCGGACCCAAGATTTTTGTTTGGGTGTGGCTAAATTGTTCTAGACTTTGCTAGACTTTTTTCCACATTAACAAATAGTGAAAGAGAAAATGTAATGCATTAAAAAAAAAAAAAAAGAACAAATAATTAGTTAAGACTCATTTATATGATTTCTATAATTTTATACGTGAAAAGCCTTTTGATTTGATTAATGAGATTGAATTGCTAATACTGTTTAATGGGGCTATGTGTAGAGCATCCATTTACACGCAGTGGCAATACCAGAAAACGTACCTTTTGGTTTTTTTTGGGGGGGGGGGGGGGGGGGTGGGGTGCGCGCGCAATAGAAAAATAAAAGTTTCTAGGAGGGGCCAATGTAAAAATAAAAAAGTTTAAATCTTCTATAAAGTTTAGGGGTTTTTTGCAATTTGAGAGGGGCCATGGCCACTACCAACCCCACCCCAGTTCCGCCCCTGTTTACACGTGCTTTGAGCAACATTGAGCTTTTCATTATACTTGGACATTTATTGAGAAAAAAGAGTGGAACATTATAGTGGACCCCAATTGCTGAAATCCGAGCCCCACAAAATAATTGCTTTCAAATGTATATCTATATTTATTTCTATTTTTAATCAAACGATTAATCTAACAGTGGAATTGACTCATATGGATATCTCCATACTAATGGGGCTGTGACGTTGGAATGTGGTAATGGTTTAATGGGTTCTTAAGTATTCTTATTTTATTTTTACTCCAAAGCACTATCGTTTCAACAAGGAGACACTTTCCAAGTGTCATGGCACTTCATCTCTCAAGACTCCCTTGAAGACCTTTTTAGGTTTTAGAAGTTTAATGCTAGTATGACGCTCCTATTCTAATTTTATAAAATTATTTGTTTCAACATCTGTCTTAGTTAGATTGGAGCCACACTATCCAAATAAGTATACAACATACATAGACCGGATATAAGTGGGCCCATATGTGAAACTGCTGCTTTTAACTTATGGCCATAGGTAGAAAACATTTTGGAGGTGGGCCGGGCAGTCCTTTGGGCATAGCCAGAGCCCATTATAATTTCTTGGGGTTTTTTTAGCCGCCCCAGGCCCTCATCACCTAGGTCCACCCCTGTATCAACCTATCCACACTTCTGTAGGCCTCTGCTGATTAGGCCTACTTGTGATCACATATGGGTGGGCCCCAACAATAGTTTGGAACGTCCCTCACATACCGATAAAAATTGCTTTTGATTCCCTCTTAGAAAAGTATATCAATTTTCCCATAAATCTCTCTCCCTATACAAACCGAGCTCACGGGTTTTGTTTGCATGAGCAGTGAAATGAAATTAAATTAAATAGTTAAAAATCAAAAGGAAAGGAGAAAAAGAGGTTAAAAGTTAAGGCACAAAATGATGAAAAAAAAAAAAAAAACCTACTCTTAAAAGACACAAATGAGAAGAGTAGTTTTTGCTGTTGCAAGGTAGTATGGTGCAGTGCCCATGTTAACAACATGGGTGGGGGCCACCTTTGGAAAATCCAAACCTTTCTATAGCCCTAAAAATCATTCTATACTATGTATCTAAATAATCAAAGTCAGTTTCAGTGGGGCAATCAATGGATTGATCACCATATCTCACATATGAGAGAGCCTTTCCGTTTATGCCCATTAAAAAAAGGGAGTAAACGAAGTTAATCACAGATTCTAGATTTAATTGATCCAACGGTGGCCATCTCACCAATTTGAATAATAATTTATTATTTGATCACTACAATGGGTGCTAGGGCTATTAAGAGATTTGGATTTTCCAAAGGTAAGCTCTGCAAATGTATTTAAATGGGTGATGTATGGTACTAATGGTAGTTCTGCCCTGTTTGGAAAACATATATTTCTAAAGATTCTACTATATTATTTCATAAATTAGAATATATTCTACACACCAAAAAACTAGCTAGTTGTTTTGAAAGGTACCCTACAATATCTCACTTTCTTACAAAAACCTTCATTTTAAGATATTAAAGTATATGTTGTATAAAACAATCTTTTGTTCAGTAAACTACCAAGAGGTTTTACAAATACAAGTGGAAGTTCATGAGCAAATACTACCATGGTGGTCCACTATAATTTTTAACATTGATGGTTTTTATAGGAGTCCTCTATGACTCTCTATTAGATGGGCTCTTCCATGTTTATAAATTTTATGTGGACCCTATAGCCTTGTCATAATTACATAGTTCTCTTGTTGATTATTAATATTAGGTGGGTCCTACAAATATTGTATTAACTGACTTCCACTATAATTACAAACATTTGGTGGGTCCCATGCTACTAACATTAGGCGTGTCTCATATTAATTACCAATATTGGATTGTCTTATTGTAATTATTAGTTTGTCATTATTAAATGAGCATTAATTTTTAATGGCCCCCGGCTGATTACCATAATTACTTAGTTAATATGACTACTATTATCAAATGGTCGCACATTGATTTTTTATAGATTGATTCATCAATGATGTCTAACACTTGATAGGGTCCTCTATTATAATCACCATTAGATTTATTACGTTGTGATTTCCAACATGTGGATCCACATTAGTTAAACAACATTGCTCATGGTTTTTAACATTTAGTCTAATAATTTTTTAATTAGATGGGCTCTACCCTAGTTACCAATATTAAATCACTCTCGTGCGACTACTGATTAGTGGATTCCCTTTGGGTCTATCATCTCTATTTCTCTCTTCATTTTTTGTTTCCGGTGCATCATCTAGTGAAAATTTTATAATTTGCCAAATACTTAATTATCTGTATATTGAAATTCGTAGAAATTGTCAAAAAGCATAAGTGACACAATATTATAATTGATATTATTTTTATTCTGCGAGAATGAAAGCTTACAATATTCAAACTTGGTGATTTTATATTTTGCATTTATCCAAGTACCCCCTAAACACATTAAAATACATGTATGCACGCTAATGTCACATCACATTTTAGGTTAACCTGCATTGCAGCAAAAGAGAGACACACCCCCTAAACACATTAAAATACATGTATGCTCGCTAATGTCACATCACATTTTAGGTTAACCTGCATTACGGCCAAAGAGAGACCCCGACCCCCACAAAAACCTATATCCTCAGAGCACCCACAAGTGTGTGTGAAGAGGTCACCAATCACACACAAAGAAAACACCCATATTCACCTCAAGGTAGATAATTGAGAGGCAGGGTTCCTTCGATAACCGGTCGCTCTCCCAATCTCTTTCTCTGTAAAATTTCCTAACAGTTATTCATATGTCAAATCAACTTTTGCATCCACCAAATGTGAGATGTGTTATACCTCTAAATCTAACTTCAACTCTTTTTGAAAGGAAAAATTCCACCAAAAAGAAAAAAAAGAAAAAAACTTCAACAAAAAAAGTCACAATTCATCATGTGGTGAGCAGTAGAAGGCAGTTGCTCCTACGACTTACTTGAAATTAATCATGCAATCAATGCATAGTAAATTTAAATGTGACTATAACTTTAATTGAAGTGACATTTAAGAATGTGTTAGTGCAACCAAGATGGAAAAACTCTTCGAGTGGACACTTGACTATACCGAATCATCTCATTTTAACGAAAGACCGAGTCAAAGATAGGGGACTCAGCCGAGTCACTTCATTATCGTAAGTTGTTGGCATCTAAATCATTTAATAGGTAGAAAAAATTAATGTTTATTTTTAAGTAAGTATACGCGAGGTTTGGAGTCAGCAATTTTAAAATTATGACTAAAAGACGAACACAAGGACATTCTCCTTGGCATTGAACGGCCCAAGATTCAGCAAGAACTCAAGTGTGGGGTACCCTTAAAGAAGACTCAATCAGTGATGGAGGATGCCATGAGGTGTCCCAAAGGCACCACAACGATCTGAGTAAATGCAGAAGTGAAGGAGATGGGCTGCTTGGCACTGAACGACCCAAGATTTAGGGAGAACTCAAGTGTGGGTACCCTTGAAGAAGACTCAATCAGTGATGGAAGATGCCACGAGGTGTCCCAAAGGCACCACAACGATCTGAGTCAATGCAGAAGTGAAGGAGATGGGCTCCTTTCGGCAGCCAAAGAACTGGTTGAAGAATGAGAGGAGGGTGCAAGAGAGAATGCCTAGGACCCTGTAGACACATGGGCAGCGCTACATGGGTATCAGTGGGTTCAACTAGTTGGCACACTCATCTTTCCCATAAACTCCCACATTTTTTACCACTCTCCACCACCTATTAAAGGCTTATTAAGATCCCTTTGTTGCAACTAGCAAGCCCACCCCAATTCAGCTTATTAAGATCCTGTGTGGGGGTTTTCCTAATCTAGGTAGAAGTTCTCCCACCTCGGCCAGGCTTTCCAGCCACGACCTACAGCTCTGCCACATCTCAGTTCGATCAGCACCACCTCGGTCAGTATTCTCTCAGCACCTGAGCTTGGTCATCCGTCTCAGCACATTTCAGCTTGGTAACAGTACAAGCTTAGCTTAGACATCTCATCTCGGCAATAGCATCAAACCTTCACCTCGGCTGTAGCTGTATGACGGACTGCCAACCGAGACAAGCACTGACAACCATCTCCCCTCTTCAGACACGTGGCAGGATATAAGCACGAGCCAATGGGACAAATACATCATCCCAACCGTCCAAATCCTAATCTAATCTCTGACAGAGCGGCGAGCGGCATCCAGCAGCCACAGCCATATCAGGGCGAGGCCCAAGAAAAGATCCGATGGAACCTTTACCGCCAATAAGTCAAGACAGGAGCAGACCTCATGTGACTAACAGTTAATGCAATGTGGGCTGATGAGACCTTAGCAGTCAGATCATTAGACCCACCATCTAATATCAAGAGTCAACTCTCCCCACTACAAATACAAGGGGCAAACTCCAAAACAGGTAAACTCAGACGCAGACACACACTCTTACTCTGCTCCTCTTCTTCTCCAACCTCAGTTCAATCCCTGCACTAATTTGAGCATCGGAGAGCCCTGTGCTGCCCACAGCCAGGGTCCTCTGACCGTTCTTTCTCCCCTTTCAGGTCCCTGCAGCAGCTAGCTCTCTACGGTCTTTTGGATAAGTCCTGTAAAGCACCCCCTAATCTTGTGAGTAACATTTTTTACACTTACAGATCCCTTTGCTGAAACTAGCAAGCCCACCCCAATACAGCCAAATATGACCTTTCTCCATATCTATCCATCAATGCACCACATAAATCATCTCTCTCTCTCTCTCTCTCTCTCTCTCTCTCGTTTCTACATTCAAACACCTATTCAACCCAACTCCAATCTACCACCCAACACGCCGTTTCTACATTCAAACACCTATTCAACCCAACTCCAATCTACCACCCAACACGCCAAACACCTATTCAACCCAACTCACAGAACAAATCTCAACCCGTTTTGACCTAACCATCCCTACAACAGTTGGATGTGATCTACACCATCTCATCTCATCCTTAAGAGAAAAAGCTAGCCAATGACCCAATCTAAGTATTTGAAATTAATTTACAAATAATAATGATAAAAAAAAAAGGCTTAGTTTATAATATTAGAAAACTTAGGATCCATCTAAGTATATTTTCCACATTCAAAATAATGATAAATAACAGCCTTAGTTTATAATTTTAGAAAACTTAGGATCCCATCTAAGTATATTTTCCACATTCAGAATAAGTCAAAGGGTCTAAATTGAGTTTATAAAATAACCAGGGCCCTTTTTCTAATTCTCAAAAGAGGCATGGGGCAAGGTTATAAATAAACTAACAAACACCATGTGCTGACACAAGGGTCTTCAACCCTTTTTCTCTAAACCGTGACCAGTCAAACAGCCACACACACCCTTTTTCCAATTCATGTCCAAGTCGAAAACCACGCGCACACAACCCTTTTTCAAACATTGCCTCACGCCTGACGTAGCAAGATGTTAGGGTAGTGGGCCCCACTGATCAATAACCCATGATCCACCGCACAAGCATATGTCGCCCAGCCCAATACAGCCGGATGCCCGGACTAGATCTGTGATCAGATCGTCTAGTGGGTCCCACAACCGGTCCACATCTCTAAGGTCGCCCATGCGCCTTTCTCCGGATGCACGGATCAAATCTGTCATCGGGTGGCCCACTTGGGTCCCACGGTCAGTAACACACAGAAAAAGTTGCAAACGGCTGTGTCCGGGGTGTCCGGGAAACCTATTCCAAGTCTGGTTATCCATTGATTTCTCGGGGATTGTAGTGAATCCAATTCCAGCCAATCTATTTACACTAATGCACCATTTACAGGATTTTAGATGTAGAAAAGGGGTTTTGAAGCTTAAACACAAGTGCTATGGGCATTAAGAGTTTGAGACGCAGCATCAGTAATATTAATATGAGAAAATCGATGAAATCATCCCCAAAACATTATCACATGAGAGGGCGTCATAGGGTTTCTAATTATATCGACACACAATCAACGAAAAAACACAAGTATTAAATCTACAAATTATGATTAGGTACTTACCTTAGGTTGGCGGTTTGAAGGATACGAACTAAAATCTAGCGGCTAGATTCTAAGTTGCAAGGTTGCAAAAGCCAAAGAAAGTAGGAAGAGAGAGAGAGTTGTGGGAGAAGAAAATAATACGGTGGTGTTTTCTTTGCATCATGCATGCTTGCTGCAAAAAATTTTACTTGGAGCTCTTAGACATGTACATTGTCTTAGATATACAATCAATAGATAAGTTTTTTTTTTTGTCATTTTGTGCTTTTACAACCAACTCCCTTCACTATTTTTCTTTCTCGGTTTGACACTCTAAATAATTTCATTTTACTCTACCCTACAAACAAATAGGCCCTAGAAAAATATCTCTTATTATCCAGATCTTCCATCTCAATCATCACAAGATGTATATGAGCCCTATTTCATCCTTTAAAGACACGAAAAAAGGAGTTTTATGTGGTATGAATAACGTTTTTCAGTTTTTTTAATGGTTGAGATTGTAAAGTCACATAACAAGAATTAGATCCTTACGCTCCTTGTGAAATCTAATAAGAACATGTATTTTTTTTTCCTTTTCTTATAATATGGCGATGTGAAGGGGAAGAAAAAAGAGGACAACCAAGATAGGTTGTACTAAAACTCTTTTTTTTTATGCAACAACTATGGGTAGAGTAGATTTTGTGCAATATCATATATATAGTTGTAGGATATCACACATTTTAAGGGTATGATCGTAATTCTTACGCCATCCTTTGTTATACAAATAATTCTAGAAGCATTTTTTCAACTTCCTCTGTTGAGAGGCAAGTCCAGTCTTAGGGTCGCTTAATGGTCAAAATCTCAATTTTCTAACAACTCATATGTCATCAAGTTTTGTTTCCACAGAACATTAGATAGGTTATATCTCTAAATCCAACTTTAACAAAAGCCACTATTCACTGTTCATCATGTGTCATAGAAGGCGATTGCTCCTGCAGCTCCTTCAAATTAATCACACAGTCAATGCATATAATAAATCCAAAAGTGACCGTTCTTTTATTTAGGGGGTCAACCAATCAATCTGTCCTTATCCCAATCTATTTCCTTCTTCTAACAATATACAATTTTCTAATAACAAATTTTTGCTTCCACGGAACGTTAGATTGGTTATATGTATTTATCTCTAACTCTATCTTCAACAAAGTCACTATTCATCATGTGTCACACAAAGGGCCATTGCTCTTTCAGGTTTCAACTCCTTGAAATTAATAACCCATTCAACACATACTAAATCTAAAACTGATCGTGACTTTGATTGAAGTTTATATTTAGGGGTCAACATTCTCATTTGTCAAAAACAAGTGTTGCTTCCACGGTTTATATATCTCTAATCCAGCTTCAACAAAAGCCGTCAAACACTATTCACCACGCACGTGTCA
The DNA here is from genome assembly GCA_003546025.1 of Camphora micrantha. NCBI lineage: Eukaryota > Viridiplantae > Streptophyta > Magnoliopsida > Laurales > Lauraceae > Camphora > Camphora micrantha. Next base: position 64,020,902 of record QPKB01000003.1, read on the forward strand.
TTGAAGGTGATTGGCCTTACAACTAACTGAAAGCGACTCTCACATTAATTGAGGTGATATTTGTTGAGAAGTGGGCTCCATGTGAGTGAGATCTACTAAGGCCTATGAGATTTTAGCGCGTATGATTAGCCAGAAAAATTTAATGTAATATTAAAACTAATCAGTTGAAAGTTCGAATTTAAGGAGAAATGACTCCGCTAAAAAAAATGCATGTCTCCAAAAATACGTGGACCAAATTCCACCAAATTGAGAGTGTTGAAGAGGTGAGTATTGCGAAAGATGAAGCCATCCAACAAAAAATGTGGGGTAACAGGTGAACTCGTCGTTTCCCTCCTAACGAATGTAGGTATATATCAATGACGGGCAACCAACAAGGTTTTGATGATTTACATTCAACATATAAAGATTGATTTCAACTCTCTGACAACAGAATAATATAAACGTGCCAGGCGTTCCTTCCAACTGAACCACCTAATCCGATTCCAAATCAGAGAAAAATCTGTCCTAGAATTCCTCCTAATCTCACACAAGATCCTTCCATTCTTTGTAAGAAACCGCGTGATTTATTTTCAACGGTATGAACTATCGTGAGGAATAGGACACTTTAGAATTGGCTCTATAAAATGGGCAAATGTGGGAACTGACAGGTGAAATAGACAGAACATTCTTTCTTCGGAAGTTCAAAAAAACAGTCCCCATCCTTTCTCTGACATTTCCAGAATCATATAGTAGTGGGTGCTGCTTCAACAATCTTTGTGGGCTGAATCCATTTGGGTGTATAGATTGGTCCTGGTGTGAGACATGGAAGTGTTTGAACCCTGGAGGTTGATTTTAGCAGCAGTATTTGCTGGATTTCTCCATTTCCAGGCCCTATGTACCTCAGACGTAGGTATAGCACAATGCCATTTTGGGTTCTTATTTCCTTCTTTCCATTGTGATCACTGTGAGGCATATTGTGAGGCCTACTTGTCATCAATACCCTCTCAAGCTTATCTATACCTCTTTGCATGGCCCATGATTCTGATCAGACTGATTGTAGCGTATAAGCTTGTCCATGAGGTTTGAGTGACATTCTAGATATTGGCCTAATATTCTGGCCCAATTGAGACCGTGGCGTCAATTGTTCGGCCTACGCCCTGCTACTCTTAGTTTGCTAGCCGGGCCAAACTTATAGGATAGATATAGGACCAGGACAATTTAATTGGACCACAAACTAGGCTTGTCATGTCCAGCCTACAAGCCCTGGAAAAATGGCCCATATTAAGATCAAGTCGGGCCCAGTTCAAATTAAGATAGTGCTGACCTTCCCATTAGCTAGCACCCCTGGTATTTCTTTAATTGATCCCGTTTAATTACCATTTATCTTGAAATTAATTGAATCATCAATTCTAATCTGCTTCTCACTTATACTCATTTTGAATCATTTTATTTCTCTTTACTCGCTTTGTAGTTTGTAATATTAGCGCCCTCGACTAACACTTAACTAAGACATTTACCTGCTTCGTTCTTCGTCCTTGCAGCTCCAAATTACACTTTCATGCAAGAAGCAACCAAGGCCCCTCCAGTAGCCTACTATGACTACATCATCATTGGAGGTGGAACTGCAGGCTGCCCTCTAGCAGCCACCCTCTCTCAAAACTTCAGGGTCTTGCTCTTGGAAAGGGGTGGCTCCCCCTATGGCAACTCAAACATCACCAACTTGGCCACCTTCGCCGACACAATCGCAGACACGTCCCCGACATCGCCGGCTCAAAGTTTCGTCTCCGAGGACGGGGTCGTCAACACACGAGCTCGTGTGCTAGGAGGGGGGACCTGCTTAAACGCCGGGTTCTACACGCATGCAGACCCGGAGTTCGTGCAGAAGGCTGGTTTGGATTTGGATTTGGTGAACAGATCCTATCAGTGGGTGGAGAAAGTGATGGTGTTCGAGCCACAATTGAGACAGTGGCAATCTGCGGTGCGAGATGGTTTGCTGGAAGTGGGCGTGTTGCCTTATAATGGTTATACGTTCGAACACATTTATGGGACTAAGGTAGGAGGGACCATCTTCGACAAGGATAACCATCGACATACAGCTGCTGATCTGCTTCAGTATGCAAACCCAAGTGGCCTTACAGTTCTTCTGCATGCCACTGTGCATAGGATCTTGTTAAAAACGAAAGGTCAGAATCCTACCACTCAATCTTGTAGTGTGACCAAGCTATTTTAGAGTAAGATTTGAATATATACATAAACATTGTGGAAGATCTACCATTTAAAAAAGTCTGGAAGAAAGTTTTGAGCAACTCAGTTTTTCATTGAGTAGGCTCCACTATGGGATCCACTCCTTCCTTTCATAAAAAGCGTGCAGGAGATCACTCAGATGTTTGTTTACAACCATTTATATATGTAAATGAGATTCTTGATTACGCATGCCAATATTTGTTTACACCAATTACGCATTTGATGTGTAAATGATAGTTTGAAATTGGGTGTGGTTGTGTGGCTAAAATCTTCACACCTCCTAGGGTGGTCAACGATTATGCACGTTAGTGTGCATGGGCAGGTGTTACAGTGAATCTCACTCCATTTTTGGCAGTTTTTTTTTTTTTCTTTTGTGAGATTTCTAAATCCAGTAGAGTACTTCTAAATGAAGATCTAAACGATTGAATGTCTTCAAAAGGACGAAAAGGGCCAAGAGGGTCAAATATCCAGACCAATAAATCTGCCTCTCTGAACTTCTATGGGCCACTAAAACATGATCTAAGCCGTTCGTCCTCTTTCAAATGACAAAAAGGGTTTGGGAATCAAATTTTAGATTTTGATTCATCATTGATTTGGAGAAATTTGAGAAACACAACAAGCCGTTGGATGCACTCATAAAAAATGGTCTGATTTTCATGAGTTTTTTAGGCAATCATATTTTTTTTATTTTGCATTCTTCTTGCCCCTAATTCATGATCCAAACCATTCATCCTCTTTAAAGCTAAAAATGTCTCGGGGTCAAATCTCAGACAATTGATTCATCATAAATTTTGTGAAAATTGCAATTTAAAGGCATATTATATATATATATATATATATATATATATATATATGTGTGTGTGGGCGCGCACGTGCACGCGCCAATTGTGATAAGTCGGTTGGCATTGATAGATGAAATATTGAAATTGACTAAGCAAGCATTGTGATCATTCATTCATGTACAGGGCAATCAAAAACAGCAGCTCATGGGGTGATCTTTACGGATGCTGCAGGCAACGAGCACACGGCCTACCTGAGCAAAGAGAAAGGGAAAGAGTCCATGGGTGAGATCATAGTTTCAGCAGGTGCACTGGGCAGCCCTCAGCTGCTTCTCCTGAGCGGAATAGGGCCAGCCCAACACCTCAAGTCCTTGGGCATCAAGGTGCTACTGGACCAACCCATGGTTGGCCAAGGCATGGCAGACAACCCAATGAACATCATCGTCGTCCCCTCCCCTTCTCCGATCGAGATCTCCCTCGGTCAACAGGTCGGCATTACTCGATTGGGAACCTACATTGAAGCACTCAGTCGCGTCGATTTCATCAGATTCTTTGGATTAACCACGCCAACCAATGAAACAACTCCAGAGAACACGAAGAGTGCTTTGGAAATCATTGAAAGACTCCAAAATGCTGGAATGATCCTCGAAAAGACGATCGGCCCTGTTTCGACTGGCTATCTCAAGCTAAGAAATAGGAACCCAGATGACAATCCTATGGTCACTTTTAACTACTTCAAAGAACCTGAGGATCTACAGAGATGCATAAATGGCATGAAAATTATTGAGGGTGTAGTCAATTCCAAGGCTTTCTCCAACTTCAGATACCCAAACGATACTGTGGAAGCTCTCCTCAACATGACTCAATATCTCGTCAAAAATATACAGCCCAAACGCAGTAATGCTTCAACTTTTGAGTCATTAGAACAGTATTGTAAGGATACTGTGGTGACCATATGGCATTATCATGGAGGCTGCCAGGTGGGCCGAGTAGTGGACCATCAGTATCGGGTACTTGGGGTTGATTCACTTCGCGTGATCGATGGCTCCACCTTTATTGACTCACCAGGGACAAATCCCCAGGCAACCCTAATGATGCTCGGAAGGTAATTCAATCATCATCATCATCATCACCATCATCATTAATTGGCCAGACTGCCATGTTCATCTGCCACCTTTGATAAGTATGCATAATCAGCATGGGTCAGCCCATTCGATATTAGGACCCAGCTTGTGATGGGTCTGTTTAAGGGCTAGACACTTGGACTCGCTGCTTCTTTTAGATTTAAAGTTCAAGCCATGGTTTGAAAACTTGGGAACTCGACTCGGACTAGGAGGGTCCGGTCACTGAGCCAAGTAACTTGGGAAAGTCTGGCTGAGTTCTCGGTAAAGACTCATTCAACTCTGCTAGACTCTTCCCACCAAAAAAAAAACCTCTGCTAGAATCTGTGTCATGCTGTGCTGAGTTGAGTTGGCTGAGCACATTGTGATTTGTGGCAATCCCTAGTGGGCCTCATTGGGGGGATCGCATAGGGGGACCTCCTCCAGTCCTGCAACATCAGCCATCTATGTGTTAATTACAATGACTAGAAATGCATAGAAATTGCATAGTTGGTTGATCCCAGGTATAATAACCTTTTATTAGATATGACTGGGCCTAGAAAACTTGGCCCTTTGTTATCATCATGCCCACATCTTGCATTGCCAGATTGCACTCGGCCCGTGCGGCCCCCAGTTTGTTGACAACCCTGTGATCACTGTCACTGATGACCACTACGATTTCTACCAATGTTCTGATTTATGATATCTGTGATTCAGGTACATGGGGATTAAGATAAGGAACGAGAGGCTTGGAACATATGATTTGGACTAGTATTTGACTTGGAAGTTCATTCTTATTATAGTAGTGTTGCATGATTTTGTGAAGTTCTACAATAAGATGATCGCTTGAATGATCACTTGTAAAAAGTTTTAGCAGACGGTGTTGAATAATGTTTTTTTTTTTTTTTCTTGGTAAATATTGAATATTGATTTTTATGGTGGCCAAATGCCGAAGTCATCTCTAATTCGAATGAATAGACCATGGTCTTTGTCATGGTCCCTTGGGCTTTAATCCATTAAATCTTACTAGACTAGCAATAATTCTCCTTCAATGGTCCATTACCAAATAGTCTCTTTCTTTGAATAAATATTGCACTTGTATATTTCCTTTTGTTGCCCTATTCAGCGTTCTACTGGCTAAGGATTTGAGATGATTTTTCAGTTAACAAAACACAAATTTTCAAGTCAATATACCATTGACTCTTCATTATATCCTGCAGACATGTCGAACTGTCAAAATTTTAAATGACCAATTTGCTCCTCGCAATGATTGTTTTGCCTCAAAGGGAATTTTCACCTGTGGGATTTCCGCATGATGAACGCCTTTAATTCGAGAGAGGAAGTCTTGGCAATGTTTCTTTGATATCGTATTAACTTAAAGTAGTGGATACCACGTCGGTGCACGACAAGAAGTTTTATTTAACTTCACTGCAATGATATCCATGGGCGGCGCTTATCTGAAAAATTATTTAAAAGAAATTTATTTAATGAATTGAACTTATGTGAATATTTTGATCTCACTAAATGCCTAAGTTAATGGGTCATCTGCCCACCAAAATAAATAATAATAATGGGCCCAACTTTTATTTTCTAAAGAAAATTCCCTTTCTTTAGATATTTTGCCATTAACTCTTCATTTATCCTAACTCAACCTCTAAATACGGTATCCTCCCCATATTAGAAGGAGAAAACCCTAACATTTATATTTAGGCATATAGACTCCCAGTCCCAGCAGAGCAGTAGAGAGAAAAAAAAAAAAAAAACGAGAAGAAGAAAAGGAAGAAGTATTGTCGAATTGTTTGAGAATTTATGTTTATTTTTGTTTGAGAATTCAATGTTATCTTTGTCAAATTGTTGAAAATAAATTATTTAAAAATTTTATATTATATTTGATGAATTATCGAAAGTAGATGACAGATGCTGATAAATAGAAAAATAAATTTATTCGATTTGTGGAAAATAAGTCTTTTGTTGATCTCACTGACTCGAATTTCTTGAACCGCCATTGATGACTGATGATATGTCTGATTTTATTCAAACACGGTCGCTATAATGACATTAGTCAAGGCAGAATGATTTTTTATAGTGTTAGATGAGATGGTTAGAAATGAACAATGAAGATAATTTTTGAATGCATCCAGTGATCAATTACTTCCTCTGACGGGGTCAACCTCAGCAGCTGCAATATTAAATACCTCAAGCTAAAGAGCTAAACCTTATGTATAGACTTTCAGTAGTACTTGCTTGAAACTTTTGAACCTTCCCATGCCATTTACAGAGTTTTTCTATAACCGCTCAGCTGATTAGGGCCTGTTCGGATTTGGAGAAAGAAACCAAAGGAAACTCTTTACAGTTCAATGTAGACTTTCTTATTCATCCCAAAAGACTCCTATTTCTTCTTGCAACTCCATACTTACGGTTCACTGGGGTGGCCACATGGTAATGTTGGAAAAATATCTGAGGACTTGAGGTCTCAAGTTGGTACCCATCGTCTGTATGACTGGTTGTATTCAATAGAAATAGCACTTTTTGAGAAGCAAGTTTTTTGGCATAAAACTTGCTTTTCAACTTTTAATGTCAAATAAGTAGAGAAGTTTGCATTTATAAAAGATCACCTTAACTTCGTCGGTTTTTTTTTTTTTTTTTTTTCTTCTTCCAGAGGATCCCAACCCTTTGGGTTGGGCTAATCCTTTCGCGTTCTAGGCCAACTAAGCTACCCCTAACTAACCATATTAGACTTGAACCCTGATTGTGGCTGGCTTGAGCTTCGAGCTATGAGCCACAGTGGGGAGGGCAAACCCCTTCTGGGCCAAGTTGGACTTCGTGGGTCTAGAGATTGTCATAGTTAGTTAGTTACCAATGGTATTTATTGTCCAAATGCCTTGAAGCAATTTTTTTTTTTTTTTTTTTTTTTTGGTCCCCTCCTTTCATTCTAATAGTTTTTATATCTTATGTAAGACTTTGCATATTGGTAAAATTGTTTCTTACTCTTTCAATTATTTTTTCTTGTCCTTGGGTGATTGGTGCTTGTTTTATGTTTCTTTTCTTATTGGTGTTTGGACTGACGACCCAAAAGCCCTAAAAGCATGATTCAAATTATAACCCCGCTTAAAAAAGAATTTTGAAAGAGGAGAATACACTTCCACACATTTAAATTTATGTTCTTCCACACATTTAAGTTTCTTGTTTTCACCACACATTTACTTTTTTCTTGTTTTCACCACACATTTAAATTCTTGAACTTTTGTTTATTGTCTTTGTTTTTATGATCAATTCAATTTAATTTATGTCTATTTTTGCATAGTTTATGGTTGGAACTAGTTAGCATTGCATGCATATGCATACGGTAGAATCTCTTACATGTTTAAGTGGCTGAGGAATCTAGTTCAGAAAAAAAAATATATGATTTGAATGGTGAAATTCGGCCAAAACATAGTATTAAATCTCGGATCCAGCAAATAAATAGCATTTTCTATACAATTTCAACAAAACAGCAGAAACAGTTTTTGGCAAAAATTTCGAAGTGGGTAGACCAGTCAAATCATGGTATTTTTATGTGAAATTTGGGGAAATTGAAGTTTAGCATGTGGTCTATCACATCCCAAAATTTCAGATCAAAAAGATTTCAAGAGGTTGGTGAACCAGTGGCATAAACATGGTATGTTAGGCTACCTGTGTTGCAAAATTTCTGCACTGTTTCAATTTTTTAGGTCATGTTTATGCATTCATGATTCATTCATTTTAATTCTTTTTTCACTTCCGGTTTTTTTTTTTTTTTTTTTTCATGCATCATTACAGTTCCAAAACCCAGCCATAAAACTTAGTTTTAGGTTCCATTAGATTAGGAAAAACTATGCATAAAAACAGCCCTGCATACTAGTTTTTCAGACTTAGAATTTTTCAACATCTCATGGCATGCATTGCATTACTAGCTTTCTCACTTAGGTTTCTTTTGTTTCTAGTTTAGTTTCTTATTTTTATTTTTGGTACTTTTTATTCTTGATGTTCTAACTTGTGTGTTCTTTTATAGCAATTTTAGTTTTTAGTTTATGATTTTTAGATTTAGGTAGTTTTCTTTTCATTGGAATGTAATTAATTTAATTTTTGGAAAGTATGAATAATGGTTGTAATTTTCAAGTTTGTTAGGCTAGATTTAGATTTTTAATTTAGGGCAGGTACAAGTTGAGAAAGAATCTTAGTTTACATTGCTCCATGTGGGTCGACCTAGTCTCCCTAGTTTATTACTACAATCGCACCCTACACTTGGGGTCCGATCAATAACTTTACTTTTTTTTTTTTTTTTTTTTTTTTTTTTTTTTTGCTAATTGGTAAATTTGAATTGAGAAAAAGGAAGGGCAGGACAAGAGAAGAAAAAATACAACCAAGTGCTTTAGTGATATGTGATAGTTATTACTATTATGGGGCTTGATGTTTTGGGGAGAAAAAAAACTATGACAGTTGCTTTAATGCTTTTTAGGATGTAAAAATATGACTTTAATAAGGATGTAATGCTACGGAGCCTTGTTTTTTGGGGGGCCTAAAGCAAGGGCTTTTCTTGCCTCATGGTCAAGCCGCCCCTGTAGGTAGAAGTTGAGAAAAGTCGTCCAAGACCCTAAATTGTAGTCGCCCATCTTGCAAGCCATCTCACTTTAACAAAATACTATAGGGATTGACTAATGTACTTCTAAAAAATCTAGGCCATCACCATTCAAATTTCAAGGAGTGGAAGGAATCTTAAACAAATCTTACAAATAGGATCTAAAAGAAAAACTAAAAAGGTTGACGCTCTCTCCATTACTTTTACATTAATTAAAGGAGTTCGGCCGTTCGGGTAAGGCCTAAGAGCTCTCAGTTTTGAAAACAAGATTCCTCATATTGTCCATGCATCTACTTGGCAGGCTTTTATTGGAGAATTGGACATTTTCATTTTTCAAAAGAATATCTTTCTTTTACCATAATTTTTTAGTCTCCATTAACTTGCTTCTTATTTTCTTCTAAAAAATGGTAAAATAATAATATAATATCTTTCCAAGTTTTAAGTATTCTGTTAATTTCTTTTTAAATATTTGTGTGTTTATACTTGGTATGTTGATTGTGTGTTTATACATTAATTAATAATCTTCCCATATATAGTATTCGATCGTAAAATTATTATAGTTATTTAAGTATTGCGATATGCAACTTAATATGATTATTTTAGATAATATTTACGAGTGTATGTCAGAAGATCTCTTTTTCAGCCAATAGCCAAAGTCACCCTATCCTCTCTAGGACTGAGGAGTGGCCAGAGATTTGCTCTTAAGTACATCACTTTTATCTTTAGTCCCACCAAATTTTTAGAAAAGGAGAACCTTAATCACACCTTTCTAAAAGCTGGAATCTGGACTCCTCTGTCTTTATGAGAGGAAATGGAGGGTCCGTCGGTGCAGACTTTTTCTCAACTTTCCCATAAACTCTCATATTTCTTGCCACTCTCTCCATCACCTATTAAAGGCTTATTAAGATCCCTTTGTTGCAACTTGTAAGCCCACCCCAATACAGCCAAATACCACATGACCTTTCTCCATATTTATCCATCAACGCACCACATACATCATCACCAACACACTTGGATGTAATCTACACCGAATCCCAATACACCAAACACCTATTCAACCCAACTCACAGAACAAATCTCGACCCGTTTCGACCTAACCGTACCTACCACAGTTGGATGTAATCTATACCTTCTCATCCGTAAGTGAAAAAGCTAGCCAATTAACGCATGAATTTAAGAGCCATAAAACTTACGTCTCCACTTAGAAGTTCGATGTGATCTTACAGAGTAATGCTACTTGGACAAACTTTTTGGACAGAATTTTGGACAAACCCTATGGTATGACTTGAATATCCCCTATGATATTCAAGCCATACCATAGGGTTTGTCCAAAATTCTGTCCAAAAAATTTGTCCAAGTAGACTTTTTGGATCTTACACCCAATCTCATTATTACCATACAAATGCAGTAGTACTTGTTCCATCATACATGTATATAAATAGGAACTTAGAGTTGCCTCTGTGTTTGTGTGTGTCTGTGATATCCATTGCACCGTCAAATGCTTGATTGCGTTACTTTTTACTTTCTGAGGCTTGGATAACGGCGTGAGTGCATTTGGGTGATGATTAGATTGTTTTTTTTTGGTGAGAGACATGGAAGCGTTTGGACTCTGGAGGTTGGTTTTAGCAGCTATTGCTGGAGTTCTACATTTCCAGGGCATATGTTCCTCAGAAGCAGGTAAAGTACAAAGCCATTTTGGATTCTCATTTTCATGTTTCTCTCGGCAAACAAAAAGGTGACCCTACCCATGACTCATGATGTGACGCCCACCTGTGATCCGACCCCTGTCACGCTTATCTACCTCTTTGCATGGCCAATGATTCTGATCAGAGTATATATATGCTTCTGGAAGTATTTGGCCAAAGTTTGTCCCAGCTGGTATGACCTTCTAATTATTGGCATAATATTCTGGCCCAGATACGATCCGAGAATACAAAATTTGGGCCTAGAGTGACCCAGCTACCCTTGTGAACTAAATGCGTTGGGTGTGCCAAATCTTTGGATAAATAGGACAAGGACTTGGACCAGCCTTAAAAGGATGGCCCATATTCATCTCATTGTAGGCCAGCGGGGCTAAAGTTGGAGAAGTGCTGGCCTGCCCATGAAAACCCCTAGTATTTGTGCCATTGTTTCCATTTAACCATTTGTTTTGAAATTTCTTGAATAATTAATTCTAATCTGTTTATCACTTTGTGCTCAGTTTTATGATTCTCTTGAGATTTTAAATGTATTGAGAATATCTTTTTAAAGTTAATAATATATTTTTTACTAACCTTTTAAGAAGTGTTATTTGTCTTTTTTTCTCTTTGTAAATATAGTTTTCGTTCTTTTAGATTTCTTTCTTTTTGACAAATTTTTTTTAATTCTTTTCATTGTCTTTGTTGTTCTTATTGTTGTATAAGTGTTTTTTTTTTTTTTTTTTTTTTTTTTTTTTTTTTTTTTTTTGCTACATCAAAAGGGTTAATGGCAACAGAAAAAAAACAATATAGGGAAAGAAAGAAACATAAAAACTAAAATTAAGAAAGAACAAATTAACCCAAACAAAACACCACGAAACTGCAAGCACTCCACTTAGCTACTAGAACCAATGGAACCGAGGATCAGCCTCTCGAGGACGAATGTTGAAATCAGAGCTATTGACTTCCTCATTTTCTTCATGTTCTATAATTTTGATCGCAACATTTCTTTTTTTCTTTCATGTATTACTCATTTACTGTTGACGGAAGGAAGGAGACAAAAGTTGTGAAAGTTGGCCAACTCAACTTGGACAAGTGGTCGACTACTTTATTTTGAAACCTCCTGTAAGATTTTATTTCCTAAGTATCAAAGGTTTTAAGGGAATTAAAGAGCTTTTTCCAAGTAAACATGAAATCCTAAGAAAGATTCTTTTATGTTTTCAAACTCTCCACATTGAGGATTGTTAGAACTTGGTCCGGGCGGCATCCTTAACCACGAGGCGTAACATATCAACCACAGGCTTCAAACAGTGAGTCTTCGTTAGCCCGTATCGGAAATATCCAAGTCCTGGCCCTAGACTTATAAGTCAAATCCCATTATTAATGTAGAATGAGGCCTTTTAAAACCGTGCGGCCCCGGAAACCGTAAGAACTCCAAAGTTAAGTGTGTTCGGGTGGGAGTAGTACTAGGGTGACATTTGGTATCAGAGTCGATGACGGCTTAATTTCCGGTGGGGAAGAATGTGAGAACTTGGTTGGGCAGCACCCTTAACCACGAGACGCAGCGTGTCAACCACGGGCTTCAAACGGTGAGTCTCCGTTAACCCACATTGAAAATATCTAAGTCCTGACCCTATACTTATAAGTCAAACCCTGTATTAACTTAGCATGAGGCCTTTTAAAACCGTGCGGCTCCGGAAACCGCAAGAACTTCGAAGTTAAGCGTGTTCAGATAGGGCCAAAGTGAACAATTTCATGCGGAGTTGGTCAGGACTGTGACAGTTGGTATCAGCGCTGAGGACAGCTCTATTTCCAGTGGGGGAGAATATGTGAGAATTTGGTACAGGCGGCACCCTTAACCATGGGGCGTAGTGTGTCAACCACAGGCTTCAAACGGTGAGTCTCCGTTAAACCGCATCGGAAATATCCAAGTCCTGATCCTAGGCTTATAAGTCAAACCACGTATTAACTTAGTATGAGGCTTTTTAAAATTGTGCGGCCCCGGAAACCGTAAGAACTCCGAAGTTAAGCATGCTCGGGTTGGAGCAGTACCAGGATGGGTGACCTCCTAGGATGTCTTCGCGCGTGCACATGGGCCAAAGCAAATAATTTAATGCTGAGTTGGGCGAGGCTGTAACAAGGATTACCATAAACAGAAATTGCCCAGCTGTTCTCGACAAAGTAGTGAGGGATTAATGAGTTAATCACATTTCTCCAAATTTGAAGGGGATGTTTTTGGTAGAAGATCTGTGTCTATGAGTAAGGAGGAGGGGACTATGGTCAGAGCAAAGTTTGGTTAGATGGGTAACTACGGGATCCTCAAAATTTTCCATCCAAGTGGAATTGGAGAAGGCACGATCCAATTTAGCTGCGACATAGCCGCATAGGCTTCACCTTGCCTGTTATTTGCCCAAGTAAACCAATTCCCTCTGAAACCAAGGTCCTTAAGACCAGAAGCCGTGACCATGTCAATGGAGTCCTTAACAGATGGGGGAGAATGAGGACAGATACTGAGTTTCTCATAATGCAGGAAAATGGAGTTAAAATCTCCAATCACACACCAGGGGAGAGCGTGGTAGAGGTTTGAACAAGATCATCTCAAAGGATTCTTCTTGTTCTGTAGTCAGTAGACCCATAGACTCCTGAAATCAGTCCATGGGAAGAGGTAAGGAGGTCAACAAACTCAATGGAGATGTCCTAGTCAGCATGATCAAGCATAGAGAAGGTGAAATTTGGATTGGACTTACAGAAACACTAGAGAGGGCTAGCTATTTGAGTTAGAGAAATAATAATTGAAACCAAAGGACTGCATACCAATGGATATGGAGGAGTCAAAGGGGATTTTGGGCTCAGCAAGGAAGATGAGGTCCGGTAAATGGGAGACTATAAGGTGGTGCGGCATCGTTTTTGTAGGGGTATTCCCAATACCTCTACAATTCCAGAATAGGGCCCTTGATCGTTGGACAATGTCGGGGGAAGGAGGGCCACAAGAACTCCTGGTTTTGGGACCATGAGAATGGTTTCCTCTGTTTTTTGTTTTCCTCTTTCCTTTGACCTTGAAGTGGGATAGATCCACCACCGGAGCAACTTCCTGGGGCACCAGAGGATTGGTGCAGACAAGGAGGAGGTCTGAGGGGGAGCTGCTAGTCTATGCTGGATTGGGGTCTGGGGAGAAAGGGGCATGAGTTATCACCGTTACCGGTTGACCTTGATTGGTGGATCCAGGATCTGACTGGGCAGCTACTAGGTTTTCTGAGCTGGATAAGGAGGATGTGGGGTTCGGCAAAGCTACAATTTTCCAGAATGGAGAAGGGATTGGACCAGAAAATAGGTTGTGTCCAACCTGCAAGCCCTGAAAAATAAGATTGAGTTGAGCCGAGCTCAAATCAAGATAGTGCTGACCTGCCCATCAGCTAGCACCCCTGGCATTTCTGTAAGTGATCCCATTTAATTACCATTTGTCTTGAAATCAATTGAATCATCAATTCTAATCTGCTTCTCACTTATACTCATCTTGAATCATTTTATTTCTCTTTACTCACTTTGTAGTTTGTATTAGTGCCCTCAACTAACACTCAACTAATACATTTACCTGCATCGTTTTTTGTCCTTGCAGCTCCAAATTACACTTTCATGCAAGAAGCAACCAAGGCCCCTCCAGTAGCTTACTATGACTACATCATCATAGGAGGAGGAACTGCAGGCTGCCCTCTAGCAGCCACCCTCTCTCAAAACTTCAGGGTCTTGCTCTTGGAAAGGGGTGGCTCCCCCTATGGCAACCAAAACATCACCAACTTGGCCGCCTTCACCGACATACTCACAGACACGTCTCCACATCACCGGCTCAAAGTTTCGTCTCCGAGGACGGTGTCGTCAACACACGAGCTCGTGTGCTAGGAGGGGGACCTGCTTGAACGCCGGGTTCTACATGCGTGCTGACCCGGAGTTCGTGCAGAAGGCTGGTTTGAATTTGGATTTGGTGAGAAGATCCTATGAGTGGGTGGAGAAAGTGATGGTGTTTGAGCCAGAATTGAGACTGTGGCAATCTGCTGTGCGAAATGGTTTGCAGGAAGTGGGCGTGTCGCCTGATAATGGGTATACATTGGATCACATTTATGGGAGTAAGGTAGGGGGGACCATCTTCGACCTTACAATTCTGGTTATTAGCTAGGTTGGCATTGATGGATGGATTGAACATTGACTAAGCAAACATTATGATCATTCATTCATGTACAGGGCAATCAAAAAAAGCAGCTGATGGGGTGATCTTTAAGGATGCTGCAGGCAATGAGCACACGGCCTACCTGAGCAAAGAGAAAGGGAAAGAGTCCATGGGTGAGATCATAGTTTCAGCAGGTGCACTGGGCAGCCCTCAGCTGCTGATCCTGAGTGGAATCGGGCCAGCCCAACACCTCAAATCCTTGGGCATCAAGGTGCTACTGGACCAACCCATGGTTGGCAGGCATGGCAGACAACCAATGAACATCATCATCGTCCCCTCCCCTTCTCCAGTCGAGGCCTCCCTCGGTCAACAGGTCGGCATTACTCGATTGGGAACCTACATTGAAGCACTCGGTCGCATCGATTTCGTCAGATTCTTTGGATTAACCACTTCAACCAGTGGAACAACTCCAGAGCCCACAAAGAGTGCTTTGGAAACCATTGAAAGACTCCAAAATGCTGGAATGATCCTCGAAAAGACGATCGGCCCCGTTTCGACTGGCTCTCTCAAGCTCAGAAATAGGAACCCAGATGACAATCCTATGGTCACTTTTAACTACTTCAAAGAGCCTGAGGATCTACAGAGATGTGTAAATGGCATGAAAATAATTGAGGGTGTAGTCAGTTCCAAGGCTTTCTCCAACTTCAGATACCCAAAACGTTACTGTGGAATCTCTCCTCAGCATGGCTCAATATCTAGTGAAAAATATATACAGCCCGAACGCAGTAATGCTTCAACTTTTGAGTCATGGGAACAGTACTGTAAGGATACTGTTCTCACCATATGGCATTACCATGGAGGCTGCCAGGTGGGCCGTGTCGTGGACCATCAGTATCGGGTACTTGGGGTTGATTCGCTTCGGGTGATCGATGGCTCGACCTTTATTGGCTCCCCGGGGACTAATCCCCAGGCGACCCTTCTGATGCTCGGAAGGTAATTCAATCATAGTCATCATCATCATTAATGGCCTAAATCGTCATGTTCATATGTCACCTTTGATAACTACGGGCCAGCCCACTCGATGTTAGGACCTACCTTGTGATGGGTCTGTTTAAGGGTTAAAAACTTGGACTCGCTGCTTTTTTTAGTTTTAGAGTTCAAGCCATGGTTGAAAACTTGGGAACTCGACTCGGACTAGAGGGTCACCGAGTCTGGCTGAGTACTCAGTAAGATTCATTCAACTCGGCTAGACTCTGTGCCATGCTCTGCTGAGTTGAGTAGGCTGAGTACATTGTCATTTGTGGCAATGTCTAGTAGGCCCCACAGAGGGGATGGCATTGGAGGACCTCCTCCAGTCCTGCTACATAAGCCATCTACGTGTTAATTACAATGACTAGAGTTAGTGTATAGAAATTGCATAGTTGGTAACCTTTTGTTAGATAAAACTTGGCCCAGAAAGCTGCGGTCTTGTCATCATGATACCCACATCTTGCATTGCCTGATTGCATTCGGCCTGAGACCTTGATCCGTGCGGCCCCCAGTTTATTGACAAGCCTGTGATCACTGTCACTTATGACCACACTACGATTTCTACTAATGTTCTGATTTATGATATCTTTGATTCAGGTACATGGGGATTAAGATGAGGAACGAGAGGCTTGGAAGAAATGATTTGGACTAGAATTTGACTTGGAAGTTCATTCTCATTTTAGTAGTGATGCATGGTTTCGAGAAGTTACTAAATAAAATGATCGCTTGAAAGATCAATACTAAAAGATCTTAATTTGAGTGACATTAATAAGGTACATGGTGTTGAATAATGTATTTTCTTTCTTAATAAATGTTAAATAATGATTGCTAAGGATTGGTCCTTAGAAAAGCAAAAGTCATTAGCAATGGTTCTCTTTCAATGATCCATTACCAAAGTCTCTTTCTTTGAATAAATATTGCACGAGCATTGCACTTCTATATTTCCTTTTGTTGCCCAATTCAGCGTTCATCTGCGAAGGATTGGAGGTGATTTTTTTAATTAACAAAATACATATTTTCGAATCAATATACCATTGAAACTTTCTTATATCCTGCAAACATGTTGAAATGTCAAAATTTTAAATGACTAATTTGCTCCTTGCGATGATGGTTTTGCCCCATCGAGAATTCTCTCTTATGGGATGTCCGCATGATGAGCGTCTTTAATTCCAGAGAGGGAGTCTTGGCTCTATTTTCTTGATTGTACTAACTTAGAGTAGAGGATACACAGGTTGATGCAACGCCTTGACCGCATTTTGCTATTGGTATCAACCCAGTGGCGGACCTAGGAATTTTATTTAGGTGGAGCTAAATTTTTTCTAGACTTTGCTAGACTTTTTCCACATTAACAAATAGTGAAAGAGAAAATTTATTGCAGTTTTTTTTTTACAAAAAAAAAAAAAAAAACAAGAAGAACAAGTAAGTAGTTAAAATTCATTTTATATAATTTCTATAATTTTGTACTTATAAGCCCTTTTGATTTGATTAATGAGATTGAATAGCTAATACTGCTTAATGGGGCTATGTGTAGAGCATCCAAAGCACCCTCTTCATTCTTATACATGGTTTTACACGCAGTGGCGAAACCAGAAAATGTAATTTACGGGGGGGTTGGGGGGTGGGGGCAAAAGAAAAATAAAAGTTTCTAGGAGGGGCCAATGTAAAAAAAAAAAGTGTAATCTTCTATAAATTTTAGGGGTTTTTTGGAATTTAAGGGGGCGTCGTGGCCACAGCCAACCCCTCCCTAGATCCACCCTTATTTACACATTCTTTGAGCAACATGAAACATTAAAGTTTTCATTGTACTTGAACATATATTGAGAAAAAAGAGTGGAACATTACTGTGGACCCCAATTACTGAAATCCGAGCCCTGCAAAATAAAACCCTTCAAATGTATACGATATCAAGAATCAGAATTAATCCGACCATTCGATTGACTTCATCATAAAAACGTGATTAACATAATTTTTTATATATTTATTTCTATTTTTAATCGAACGATTAATCCAATAGTAGAACTGACTCATATGGATATCTCCATACTAATGGGGCTGTGATGTTGAACGTAGTATTGATTTAATGGGTTCTTAAGTATTCCTATTTTATTTTTAGTCCAAAGCACTGTCATTTCAACAAGGAGACACTTTTCAAGTATCATGGCATTTCATCTATCAAGACTCCCTTGAAGACTTTTTTAGGTTTTAGAAGTTTAATGCTTGTATGACCCTCCTTTTCTAATTTTATTATATTATTTGTTTCGAAATAAGTCTTAGTTAGATTGGAGCCACACTATCCAAATAAGTGTGCAACATACATAGACCGGATATAAGTGGGCCCCCATGTGAAACTGTGGCTTTTAACTTATGGACATAGGTAGAAAACATTTTGGAGGTGGGGCAGTCCTTTGGGCATAGCCAGGGCCCATTACAATTTTTTGGGGTTTTTTTAGAGCCGAACCACCCCAGGTCCTCATCACCTAGGTCTGCCCCTATATCAACCTACCCACAGTTCTGTAGGCATCTACTGACTAGGCCTAAATCACTGTACAATTTCTTTCACTGTACCATTTCTTGACCATTGTTCATATGTCAAATCAGCTTTTGCTTCCATCCGCCAAATGTGAGATGGGTTATACCACTAAATCTATAACTTCAACTCTTAGCAAAAAAAATATTCTACCAAAAAAGAAAAAAGGAAAAAAACTTCGACAAAAGATTAGTCATGATTCATCATGTGGTGAACAGTAGAAGGCAGTTGCTCCTACAACTTACTTGAAATTAATCACACAATCAATGCATAATAAATTTAAATGTGACTGTCACTTTAATTGAAGAGATATTTAAGAATGTATTAGTGCAACCAAGATCGGATAACTCCCCGAGTTGACACTTGACTATACCGAATCATCTCATTTTGACGAAAGACCGAGTCAAATATAGGGGACTGAGCCGAGTCACTTTATTTTCATAAGTTGTTTGCATCTAAATCATTTAATAGGTAGAAAAGATTAAAGTTTATTTTTTAAGTAAGTATACACAAGGTTTGGAGTCAGCAATTTAAAAATTATCACTAAAAGATGGCCATAAGGACATGCTCCTTGGCATTGAACGGCCCAAGATTCAGCGAGAACTCAAGTGTGGGGTACCCTTGAAGAAGACTCAATCAGTGATGGAGAATGCCATGAGGTGTCCCAAAGGCACCACAACGATCTGAGTCAATGCAGAAGTGAAGGAGATGGGCTCCTTTCGTCAGCCAAAGAACTGGTTGATGAATGAGAGGAGGTTGCAAGAGAGAATACCTAGCTAGGACCCTGTAGACACCTCACCTTTGGGAACCCATGCACAATCTTCCAATGCCAATATTATTGGCCCAGACAGTTTTGAATAAATTAATTAAAATCCGAAGGCCAATTCATGATCATGCATATTTTAGAAAAGATTGCATCATTGTAGGTCCCATTTTATACACTGCATGGATCTCCATGGGTATTATTTTTAAGTCGGATCTCAGTTCCATGATGATCAACTCTCGAAAATTTTACACTAGTATGTTAATTTAAAAAGTCCAACGACCAGATATCAAGATTTTGTTTTTACAAGTTTAGCCCCGGCCCACCAATAGAGCAAGCATACAATTAAGATAGGATACTTTTCCCATTTTATGAATTAATGATGAAATAGGCTGTTTTTTGCTTATAAGTAAGCATTGTATTGAGAAGAGAGAAAACAGGGCAGAAAGCCCCCCTTACAGATATATCAGCCAAAAACTTAAAAAGCTGAAACAGAGACTAGCTAGAGAAGGAAAAATTATGCCATCGGCCCCAAAGAGAAAAGAATGGGGAGAGGAGAAAGTCTGGAACCTGATTTGGTGCGCCTAATTAATCACGATTAGGTGCTTAATGTTTGTTTTGGATGGTTTTGTGATGGATTAGGTAGATTAGGAAGGTGTTGATCCAACTAAGTAGAACTTATGACCTTTTTTATAATTTTGGGCCACACATGTGTTGCTATAGTTTAATGGTTTTAAGTGCATTTCATTAAGCATGTCATTAACATTAATCTTCACGTTTGGACCCAGACCTTTTGGGCCCAACTCAACCCATTTCCAAGCCCAAAACAATCACAAAGCCCTTTGCCCAAATTCATTCAAGAAAATGGACTTGCATGCAATGTCCAATTTAGTGCCCACTTTAAAACCCACTCATCCCACTCAACCGAACTCCATTTTCCTTCTCAGCTGGAACCTCCCTGCTCCCTCTCTATCTCCATGCTTTCCTTCCAATCCTTCTCTACCACAAAACCTAAGGCTGTGCATGCTAGACTTTTGGGAAGTTATAGTCATCACCTCCCATATTCACTCCTTCAAGCTTCCTCTCATTATATCTCATGTTCAACCTCTCTATTGGGTTAGTTATATCTCTCTACATATCCACCTTGTTTTGATTTGTGATTTGAAGATAGTATTTGAGCATGCATGTGAATGATAGTCCGTTGATGATATTTGCCATTGTAGAATTATACCTTCTTCTTCCATTGCGTCACCACCACCTTCACCCTCTTCATCACTTCATCTTCTTCATTGGTAAGAAAACCTCAAACAAATGCTTCTTTCTACTTATACCTGACTGTAGGAACCCAATTTCATTACATGCATGCATGTTCATTTAATTCATCTTTTGCATGTGCACCATTGTAGGATCTAGCCAATTTTGGGGGTTTTACTTGATTTGAGTCTAAGAAGAAGATTAGAGTGAAAGGCACCAAAAAGAGGCAAGTAAATGAACAATTTGAGATATATGCATGATAATGATTCATTGATTATAAGTTATAGTCTCTTGTGTGTTAATTCAGCCATTTTAATTGAATTAGATTGATAGTGTAAATGGGCTCTTTTAAATGGGTTAATAAAGAATGGATTGTATGTGTGGAAAAAAATTGGACCATAGGAGCAAATGAAGGCTCTAATTGGTCCTAAAATGAACTTTGACATGTCTTAGAAGTGTTGGGAATGAATTGGCCTAAAAGAGGCTTGTAATTCTGTCAAACAGGGCCAATTGGCCTCAAACAGGGCCATTTCGGGTTCAGAACGCAGCCTGGGCGGTCACCAGGCGGCTAGCCACCCAGGCAGCGGTTAGAATATCAGTAAGGCAAGAAAACACAGGTTTTAGGCGGCTAGCCGACCTCCTTGAGCGCGCGGCTAGCCCCCTTAGAGACTTTTTCCGAAAGTTTGGACAACCATAACTTTTGACCCATACATCCGATTTTAGAGTTCCATATATCGTCGGAAAGGTCTTGGAAGGTAGAAACCAATAGTCAATACTTCCTAATGATCAGAGATTGGAATTGGAAGTTGATATGTGGACCATTGAATAGGGCCCTATCTCTTTTGGGAAAAGAGACTTTATACATAGTTTGGACCCTAGATTGGAACCCATGGACGAAACTCTTCATAATCAATTTTTTTAGAATGATTGTGACACAAATACTAAACCAATAAGGTTCTTAGGTTGTGAAAGGATTGAACTTGTAGGTCTCTAGACATGAAATCCTTAACCGATTAACTAAGTCAAGTGGAAATTGTAACACATGAGAAATCTTGGGCTAAGATTATCTCATTTGCCTATCCATTTGTCTAGAACTTTCTCATGGGTGTTGGTTTAGGGATTTCGGTGCATCACGCACACACACAAAGTGACACCAATAAAATGTAGCACGTGCATTAAATTACATAAAACTACATTGAAATGGATGGTTAGAGACGGCGGGTAATTAGATTAGGTCTGACTAGTAAATCTTTTTAATTCTATTAATCAAATTGCATGTGCATATTGTTATTGACTTTATTATTGCCCTCAAATGTCTCAATATTTGCTTATATGCATTACTCGTAATACTTCTCAAGTATTATTGCAAATGTCCTATAAATGTATCGTGAATTGATGCGAATAGCGGACTGAGTAAATATGACTAGATTGATTGAATGAATAGAGTAGAATCAAAAAGATTCGAAATGAATTCAGTGTAAAAGTCTTACTCAAGTCCTATTGATTGAATTGAATGAGTCGGCACTACTTAGCTTCGACCGGATGATACTCAATAGGGTTGACTCTTGGTTTATATTTGTGTATGTCACTGCAGTAAACAGTCTAGAGCACTGAAACTCCAGAACCCGGGTAGCCAGGTGGACCTTTGGCCGGACCCTGATGACATCCCAAATGCGTGCTCTCTTTTGAGGGAGGATTGAGCAAAGGTAGTAGCCATGTAGAATGAAGTATGTATTTGATCTTAAATCGATAAAGCATGAATTACTAATATGCACAATGTGCCTAGTTTCCGATTGTTTGATATCGTTTAATCTTCTATCAATAATTCAAATTTGATATTATATGTGATATATCTTAATTGCTCATATATATTGTTGAATCGTCGTATTCATTGTGCTACACTTGGTGTCACAGGGAACCAAGTTACTGAAGAGAATAGCTAATAACCCTTCAGACTAGAAACTTGATCGGTAAGGTTAATGGTTAGCTTTGACTGCAGGAGTACGTACAAGTGTGGTAATTATGATTTGAGATTAGATAGTTTATTAGTCTTGCACTTAGATTAAATATGCATTGAAAGTTTAAATTATTAGCTTTGTTATAGACTAATTATTATGTAACAGTTTGGTTAATTGACTGCTCATGGCTTTGATAATTATATTGTGCATGTTTCGGCAAATAAATGTTCTTTGACATGTATCTGTGAGTAATCCTCACATGTGGAAAGTGAAGTTTTCTCCTTCGTGAATTCAGACTTGGTCCGGAACATATGCGAGTTCACAGGAATACACGTGTTACACCTTGGGAACTACCCTAATCAGGGGATTCTTGGGTTTGGGATGTGACAAAAAACAAATCAGACAATATAATTGTAAATGCCAAGATAATATCATGGTAAAATGAATCGGACAATAAATTGAAGATTTTCAAGATATTAGACATTTTCAAGAAAATCTCACTAGATGCTCAAAATATCAGCTACATTTTCAGAACCGGTGGTCAGAAAATCAGCCCCATAAAAGATGGCATGGAACAAGTCTTCAACTGTGATGTACTGCTGCGGACGATATTTCCATTTCCATTAGCACTTCCCTGATCAGTATGATATTTTGATAGAACTTGTAGTCAAAAGTCATGTTCGTTGTTTCAAATAAATGCACCTCCTAATTAGTTAGAAGAGAGACGAATGCCTGTAGAAAACAATCGTTTTCCAAACAGCTCTTTCGGTGGGTGGTTGAATAGTAGCTAAACAAATGCACATCTAAAAATATCCGCTGCAAAGGGAGAGGGTTTTGGTAATGACAGGAGGCGGACCGACGTTTACAGTCAAATTCCAAATTCCTCTTCAAATACTATTGGGCCTTGGCCCACGCCCCACTTCAATAAAATGCTCGCCCCAGGTCAAAATGGCAAAACGAAAAAAATTACCCAGAATCCTCTTCGGCTCTTTCAACCTTCCCTCTTCGGCTCTTCCAACCTACCTTCTTCTTTCGAGGCTTCAACGGTTCAAGTAACTCTCTCTCCCTCTCTCTGTAGCTTCTCTCTCCCTCTCTGGCTAGGGTTTGTGCAGTTTCCTCTCTTCTTTTCCTTCCTCTCTTCCTCCTTTGCACATTAGGGTTTATGTTTTAGTTTTCTTTTTTCTTTTGAAGTGATAATTTCAGTGCCCTCTGTTCTATTAAAAATGAAAAAAGGGTGATTGAGATTTGAGAAGAATACGTTCTCTCTCTCTCTCTTTCTCTGATGAATGGAGGGAATTAGGGATTTATATAAAGATCTAGATTTGTTCCTCTTCTAAGCAATTTGCGCACAGCATTATGAGTCCCACGTGTGGCCCTTCCAATTCATAGCAAATTGGTGATTGAAAGATGCAGATCTAACCAACCAATGTGCAAAATTTCATGTCCATCAATTCATCCCAAAACAATATGTGGCCCTAAAGTTTCATCGTTTTAGAATGCATCACTCTTAATTTATTTTTTTTCATTTCAATCCAAATGTCAAATTCCATCGGATCGATGTAAAAAATTTGGGATTGGTGATTTAGTCTAGAGCCAACACAGCGACTTTTTAATGGTTACTTCTTTGTCACCTCTCTCCCTCTCCCCCCCTGTCTTCTTTGATCTCATACATTGTTTTAGGCACTGCACAAAGAAGTTAGGGTTCTATTTGTTTGATTTCTGTTTCATGGTTGGGGTTGGGGTTGGGGTTGGGTTGATTTAGGGATTTTTATTTATCGCTCTCTTTGTTACATTACTTTATTTTTTGTTTTTTTTTTTTTTATATATCTTGTGTTCTTGTTTGATCTATGAATGAATGAGACTTGTCTAAGCCTTCACATGATCAATCATGATGGATTGGACGGTCCCGAGTTGAGCATCTTCATTGGTAGGATGTGATGGAACTTGGAACATGTGCTTTTGTTGTGATAAACATCAATACGGAAAAAACAATTGACTAATCTTTTTTGTTGATTTTGTTTTCATATACATTGTTTTCCTATTTGTCTTCATTATTACTTTGATTAGATAAGTAGATACATGGTTTTGACTTCTGAATGTTGGTTAATAATCAATGTTCTTGTAAAGTGATGGATAACTATTTTAAATAGACCTTAATCTAGATTCTAGTCTGATTAGAGGTACCTTAATTAACACTATTGTAAATTGTAATGCAAATTTGGGTGGCCAAAATATCACTTTAATCAGACCAACTTAACCTTTCATTTTAGGCCACAAACTCAAAGATTTGATATGGATTTCTTTTAGCATGATTAACTCAGCCATTAATATCATTGGGTTAGTGTCAAATTGCAAATTAACTGTCATTAGGAGAGTATATTGATGCATTACCAAGGGCCTGTAAATTTTGGAGAAATGAATAGTCATCATTTCAAAAAATATATATATGTTAGTTAACGTAGTTAAATATTTCGCGTCTATTTAAACGTGATACATTTTCTATTTTGGTAGTGTAGATGTGAAAAAATTTCTAGCAAAAGTTTCGCCCACCTAAATGAAGATCCTGGGTCCACCGCTGAATAACACCACCACCCCAATCTTAATGCGGGTGTCTCCAACCAATCCCCCCTTCATGCCAATCAACTTTTTGCAAGTGCAATTTGGATCGAGTTGGGTTGACTAATTAGGTGGGATGCCTTAGATTTTTGGGTTTGTTCTATTCTTTTGCAAAGGACGTAAAATTTATAAACAATTTCATAAATCTGATAGCATGTACACCAGGTATCTCCAAATTAATAAATAGAGGATTTTACGGGTAAAAACCATAACTGCTACGCCAGGATACAGGAGAAGAAGAGTTGCAGATCATTCTCTTCATTGCTGAGGCAGGAGTTGCATCTGGAGGCCAGTGACCAGCATAAAGCATGCCAATCTGGGATTAATGAACTTATTCCAGAGCAGACCAGACTAGTTAACAACTGCTTGGCTGGTTCTCAATGTGTGCCAGGCTTCTTCGAGGGAGAGGTTCCCAAAGTGATTACCTTGCCAGGACAGAATGATGAAATAGGTAGAAGTTGAGAAGAGTCGTCCAAGCCCCTAAATTGTTATCGCTCATCTTGCAAGCCATCTCTGAACAAAAACGGAGACAAATTCTTGCATTGAATATCATTGAATCAATATTACAAGAAAATCCCCTTTTTATTTTTGGGGTGGATTATAATGCTCAAACCCAAAAATACAATGTCCTAATCCAAGAAAGAACTTGCTTCTGGTCCTTGACCTGCTTCTTTCTTTACAAGTAAAACGAAAGGAACTCTATAAATGGCTAATTTGCATTATGACATTATCTTTTATATCTCTTCAGCAGATTTCCCATCATTGGATTGATGATCCATAGCGATCCATATGTATATCGGGCTCATAACCACATTTTAGGCCTCCACATAACTCACCTGTCAAACTTATAGCAGTTCATGTGTTAGGCTTATAAAATTATAGCCCACTTGTCAATTGGTCACATAAATGGCCTGTAGCAGCCCATATGCATGCTTATAACTAACTCAAATATATCGGGCTCCTAGCCCACATGTCAAGCCTGGAGCAACTTGCACATTAGGCTCATAGAAACAATGGCCCACAAGTCAAACCCATATTTAAAAGGAATTTGTAAGCCATATATAGCCTAACATTAGGTAAAATATGTTCATACATGGGGTTCATTTTATGAACTAGATTCTTATTTGAAATAGGTTCAGACCATGGCCCACTCTTTAAAATGGTTTTATGCATTTTTTTAGAGCCCATTATGGCCTATGCCTGAATTCTTTGGAAATGGTATTTAGGCTTATTTTCTGAGTAGATATGGACTAATGTAGTGACCTGTTGAAACCCATTTTACAGTCACTATAATCAATCAGTCCAATTCTGACCATTGTTGGGGACATGATCCAACCCAATTTCAATCACTATTTGGGCTGAAATCTAGTCTAATTCAGTATGTATTTGGGTTAGACCTAGCCTAATTCCAGTCACTAACTGGGCTGTCTCTTGACCCATTCAGAACTCATTCCCAGGACCTATTTATTCAGGAAAATTCTACCTTTTTGTTTGGAGGGATTCAAGATTTTTTTTTATTTTTTTTTTTGTTTTTTTGCATGTGAATTTGGATGTAAGGTTTCTAGTTTCTTGAGCTGTTTGGATGTGGAGTTTAGCGATATGATTATTTCTGGTATCACACAGGCATGTGACCCTGTGGAAACTTTCGATTTCTAAGACCCATTTGCTATCATGTTTACAGACCATGTGTTAGCGCATTTATGCTAGTGACCCCACTAGTGTTTAGACTTGGCTCAAAATTATGTGGATTAGATAATATTTAAGACCATGTGTAGCTGCAATTTTCTAGCAATGATCTACCAAGTTTAGAGGTGAAGACAAAGGATTTTTCAGTAGGCCATTCAGCATCATTGAATTTCTATAATGGATCTTCCCTTTCTCATGGGAGGCACATGAAGAGTATGGAGGATCTTGCTATAGTAAATTCTGTATGAGACCCAATTCAACTCTGAAGTGGGTGTTGACACAGTGCCATTAAAAGGAGTCATGCCTGCCATTTTAGTTCCTTGAATATTGTGTTCGCTACAGATACCATCACGACACTTTCCAACCATAAAGTATAGGCTTTGTTGTTGTATTGATCACTAGTTTGTCAAAACCCACGACACAAACAATAGTCACTCCGAATTTTGCAAAGCTTATTTATAAGGAAACTGTATATCAGGGTGTGACTTTTCCACCATTTTTTAAAAAGAAGTCTAAGGCCTTCTTCGTCGACTCAGAGATCATTGGCCTTCATTTCTTTTCCATTATTGCCTTAAGTATTTCTAGCGCATAATCAACTTTTCTCATTTTTCATAGGCATGTATGACAATCTTGTATGGACGTCACTTCTGCCATCAAACATGAGCACCATTGTGTTGTAAATTTTTGTGACAAGTGAACCTTTTGGATACCATGAAACATATTAGAAGTGTCTTAAGAAAACCCATTAGCAACATGTTCGCAACAGCATAGCCTTTCCATCAATGATATTATCTTTGATACACTCTTCGCTAGACTTGTTTGCAATAAACTTGTGTAGTGTATATCCTACCAATAAGAGTTTGGCGGAAGGCAGGAACTTATGAAATAAGGTTCTGAATCTCCAGAGAGTTTGTAGGAGGGCGGAGAACTTTTTAAATAGGGCTCTAATCTCCATTTTAATGGAAATGAAGTGGTGGGAAAGATGAAGATGAAATGAGTACCCATTTGGAAGGAGGGCGGAAACTTTCTTTAAGGATCCAAATCTCTATTTTAATGGAAGGAAAGCTGCAGCATATGAGGAAGATGAGTATATTAGGAAGATGAGGTGGGGGGAATGAAATGATGGAGACGGAAAGAAAGTGATATGGTAGTTGGAGGGCAGAATCCTTTTAAAGATGACTCTCAATCTCCAATACATGGTAGTGAGGAAGATGGTGAAATGGGTGAACTACATGAAAATATGAGATGGGAAGAGAGATGGGAAGGTAGAGTGGCCAGATATGATAGAGAAGATTAAAAAAAAAAAAAAAGCAGCCTCATTACTTTTTTCTTCTTTCTCTTCTCTTCTCTCTTTCTCTTTCTTTCTCTTTCTCTTCTTTTTCTTTTGTTCTTCTCTTCTCTCAACAAAACCAAAATAGCCTATGTAGGGATTCCAATAAGGACCATTAACCAATTCACCTAATGCCGTTGCTTATATAAAATTGGCTAAAAATATTTTTTAACAAGGATTTACTCCATCTTGATTTATTCTCATGGCTCATAGGTGAAGCCTTGATTTATTTGCTTGTCAATAGGACTTGGGTCCAATTTGTACATAAGCGAGTTCAAACGAATTATTGGGTTCGAGCCCATTTGATTATGACCCCAACTGAATCTACATAGAATAGAACTTTGGCAAGATTTTTTTTATATGCCAATAGATTGGCTAATGTATTTCTAAAATATCTATACCATCACCATCAAGGAGTGGAAGTAATTTTAAACAAATCTTACAAATAGAATCTAAAAGAAAAACTAAAAAGGTTGACGCTCTCTCCATTACTATTACATTAATTAAAGGAGATCGGGTAAGGGCCTAAGAGCTTTCAATTTTGTAAATAAGATTCCTCATATTGTCCATGCATCCACTTGGCAGGCTTTTATTGGAGAATTTGTCATTTTCATTTTTCAAAAGAATACCTATCTTTTACCAAAAACTTTTAGCATCCATTAATTTGCTTCTTATTTTCTTCTAAAAATGGTAAAATAATAATATAATATCTTTTCAAAGCTTTAAGTATTATGTTAATTTATTTTTTAAATATTTGTGTGTTTATAATTGCTATGTTGGTAGTGTGTTTATACATTAATTAATACTCTTCCCATATATAGTTTTCATAAAATTATTGTAGTTATTTAAGTATTGCGATATGCAACTTAATATGATTGTTTTATTTATAACTTCTCAAAAATTTAGTTATGATTAATATCACTCATTTTAGATAATTTTCACGAGCGTCTGTTAGAAGATCTCTTTTTCACCCAATAACATTCAGCAGCCATACGCAGCGGTCCTCTCTAGGATTGAGGAGTGGGCAGAGAGTTGCACTGCATGGGTATCACTTAAATTTTATCTTTAGTCCCACCAAATATTTAGAAAAGGAGAACCCTATTAATCACACCTTTCTAAAAGTCTTCATGAGAGGGAATGAAGGGTCCGACGGTGGAGACTTTTTCTCATCTTTCCCATAAACTCTCATACTCTCTCCATCACCTATTAAAGGCTTCTTAAGATCCCTTTGTTGCAACTTGCAGGCCCACCCAAATACAGCCACATGACCTTTCTTCATATTTATCCCCATCAACGCACCACATACATCATATCTAGGCCTGTCAATGGGACAGGCCAGGCCTGAGCTTAGGTTGTCAAATCCCGTCTCGAAAATAGGACGGAAATCAAATTGAACGGGCCTACATAAAATCCCGTCCCGTATGAGCCCAGGCTGGGACAGGGCCGGGCCTGGGCTTAGCCTCATCCTAAACAAAAGCAAAGCATTCTCTAATTATTCATGCTGGAGTTAAAAACTTTTTTTTTTTTTTTTTTTTGCCGGTTATAGTAGAAATCAGAAAATCAATAGAAATGAATGAGTATCCTATAGGCTATATGGGTCAATAAATGAATGAGTATCATATATGAGTCAAGTTAAAGTAATTTAGAATCAGTTAAAAACTTCTTCTTTTTTTTGGACGGTGAAAGTAGAAAATCAAAAAATCAATAAAATGAATGAGAATGAGTATCCTATTTTCCTATATGGGTCAAGTAATTTAAAAAAGAAATGAACAGAAATGTATTGTCCAAACCCAACCCACTGGACTCAAATTTTTTTAAAAACCCTGTATTGTAGAGCTTGGGAAGGGCCGGGCCTGAACAAGCTAGGCATCCTCCGCCCAGTCTCAGTCCCATTTTGGCCGGGCTTTAAAATGTATTGTCCAAACCCAGCCCACTAGCCTCAAATTTCTTTTAAAAGCCCTGTATTTTAGGGTTTGGGATGGGCCGGACCGGGCTTTCTACCGGTTTCATCCCATCCCATTAACAGGCCTAATCATCTCTCTCTCTCTCTCTCTCATCATCTTTTTTGACCTTTCTCAACAAAGGGATCTTCTTATTAAGATCCCGTTGTTGCAACTTGCAAGCCCACCCAAATACAGCCACATGACCTTTCTTCATATCTATCCATCAACGCACCACATACATCATATCTCTCTCTCTCTCTCTCTCTCTCTCTCTCTCTCTCTCTCTCCACCGACTTTTTCTCATCTTTCCCCATAAAGTCTAATACTCTCTCCATCACCTAATAAAGGCTTATTAAGATCCCTTTGTTGCAACTTGCAAGCCCACCCAAATACGGCCACATGACCTTTCTTCATACTTATCCATCAACGCACCACATACATCATATATATATATATATATATATATATATACTAGTGGAGCCCTGCACGTGCAATGCACGTGCAAGGAACATACTCTTTCAGTATGATAATCTGAAAAAATAAAGTCATTAAAACACTCAATATTAACTATCCCAATGGAGAATGACCATATAACAAATTAAGTAATTTACAATCACTCATTGTTCTTATAAAATTTAGTAAAAGCTTCATTTGAAAAAAGTAAGAAGAAGATTGAATAACAATATATATAGAAGGAAACTAATTAAAAAAAAAAAGTTGAAAACCAACCTTTTATGGCCATACATGATTAGGCAAAATACTCACCAATTTCAATATAAATAGATAGTCCGACCTATTTCCCATTACAATTTGTCTAAAACCTAGCTCCAAATACATACCAAATTCAATGAAACAAAATACTAACCAACCAAAACAATACCCAACTCATAGCTTTAAACGAATCAACAACAAATCACAAGGATTCCAATCAATCTTTGGCATTCTCATCTCTTCCTCTGACAAGCAAATCGTGTCTTTACAGGCATTGCGATCGAAGTTGAAATTTTCTACACATGAAAATCTCAACTGAAATTTCTCATTTGAGTTCTTGCAGCGAATGAACAAATTCTTCAAATACAACCCTTTTCATGATCGTTTGATCTAAGCATTTCATTGAAATATAATAATACTAAGTGGGGCCCACAGATCTGTAGTTCTCTTTGATTATATATAATATAATAATACTAAGTGGGGCCCACAGATGTATAGACAAAAAGCATGACAAGTTCTTCTACTAAGTGGGGCCCACAAATGTGTAGTTCTCTTTTATCTGATATATATATAATATAATAATACTAAATGAGGCCCACAGATGTCTAGATGTAGAGAAAAAGCATGACAAGTTCTTCTACTAAGTGGGGCCCACAGACGTCTAGTTCTCTTTTATTTCATATATATATATAATATAATATAATAATACCAAGTGAGGCCCACATATGTGTAGTTCTCTTTTAATTTATATATATAATATCATAATATTAAATGGGGCCCACAAATGTGTAGAGAAAAAGCATAACACTTTTGTCTCTTTTGTAATAAGGGCATAGATATTTGAGGTTTGCATTATAATATATGAGGTTGGCCCCCACAAAGGTGTAGCGAAAGAGTTTACAGTTTCTCATAATAATATATTATTGTATTATACTATAATATTTGGGGGCGGGCCCCACAATGGTGTAATGAAAAGGTTTGCAATTTCTCATAATAATATATTATTATATTATATTATACTATTTGGGGGTAGGCCCCACAATGGTGTAGTGAAAAAGTTTGCATTATAATATTTGGGGTTGGGCCCCACAAAGGTGTAGTGAAGAAGTTTGCAATTTCTCATAATTATATATTATTATATTATTTTATAAAATTTGGAGTTGGGCCCCACAATGGTGTAGTAAAAAAAGTTTGCAACTTTCCCTCTTTTATAATAGTAATAGAAAAAGATAATAGATAATAGATAATCGACAGTAGATAGTAGATATTTGGGGGTAGGCCCCACAATGGTGTAGTGAAAAAGTTTGCATTATAATATTTTGGGGTGGGCCCCACAAAGGTGTAGTGAAAAAATTTTGCAATTTCTCAAAATAATATATTATTATATTATATTATAATATTTGGGGGTGGGCCCCACAATGATATAGTGAAAAAGTTTGTAATTTCTCATAATAATATATTATTATATTATATTATACTATTTGAGAGTGGGCCCCACAATGGTATAGTGAAAAAGTTTGCATTATGATATTTGGGGTTGGGCCCCACAAAGGTGTAGTGAAAAAGTTTGCAATTTCTCATAATAATATATTATGATATTATATTATAATATGTGGGGTAGGCCCTACAATGGTGCAGTGAAAAAGTTTACAACTTTCCCTCTTTTATAATAGTAGTAGATAGTAGATAGTAGATATTTGGGGGTGGACCCCACAATTGTGTAGTGAAAAAGTTTGCATTATAATATTTTGGGGTGGGCCCCACAGTGGTGTGGTGAAAAAATCATACAACATTGCCTCTTTTATAATAGTAGAGATAATATAATATAATAATAATAATAATAATATTAATAGTAGAAGTAGATAGATAGAATAGATAATTATTATATGAGTGGGGCCCACACAAGTTGTGTCATTTGCTCTTAAGTGGGCCAGGTGTGTAGCAAAAGCAAAGTGCATCTTTCTCTCTTTTATAAGAGTATATATATATATATATATATATATATATCTTTTCTACATCAACTCAATCTACCACCGAACACACCAAACACCTATTCAACCTGTGAGTGCCTAAATTAACATGGACTTGTTTAGGCTGATATATAATGTTTTTGGAGTTGCTGTGAAGTTTTTCGGAAAATACAGTTGATCGTGGAACCTGAAAGGGAAGGAAGAACGACGAAGGTCAGAGACCCTAGCCGCAGTCAGCCAAAGGTACTCCAAAGCCTAAGTATGTAAGTATGTATCAAAGCCTAAATTAACAAAGGATGAGCGAGTGGAGAAGAAGGGAGTGCTATGAAAGTATATATCAACATGTATTTGCGTATCTTTGGTGGGTTTACCTCATGCATATATATAGGCGGAGGTCCCATCAGACCGTACCTTTAGTGGAGGTAGGTGAAACAACTGTCCTATTGGATCATACCTTGTACCCTTAGTGGGGTAGGTGGACGTACTAGTTGTGATTGCGGCTGTCAGATAAGGTCAACCCCTTATCTACGTCTAGTGTCAACCCCTTACCTACGTCTAGTGCCTATTCTATCTATCAGCTCGTTCTGCAATGCCGCTATACTTCCATAGAAGTATAATTATAATTCTGACCCTTGGTGCTCATCTCGGCTAAATGGACCGAACCAAAGAAGATACCGAGGTCAGATGTAGACGCGTCTTGATACCACTGCCGAGGTGCGAACATCTGACACTATTGCCGAGCTGCGTTAGGCCGAGACCAAGACAAGCTTAGATGGCACCGTTACAGAAGCTGTTTCGTTAAGCTAGTACTGTTACAAAGCTGCATGAAGTTGAGATATAGTCAAACCTAGCTGCTAATCTTACCGAAATCAGAAATTATCTCATTATTTATGAAGACATCCCTGATCCCACACGCAACCCAACTCACAGAACAAATCTCAACCCGTTTCGACCTAACCATCCCTAAACAGTTGGATGTAATCTATACCACCTCATCCGTAAGTGAAAAAGCTAGCCAATGACCCCATGAATTTAAGAGCCGTAAAACTGACGTCTCCACTTGGAAGTTGGATGTGATCTTACACCGAATCTCATTATTACCATACAAATGCAGTAGTACCTGTTCGATCATACATGTATATATACATAGAAACTTAGAGGTGCCTCTCTCTCTATCTCGGTGATATCCATTGCACCGTCAAATGCTTGATTGCATTACTTTTTACTTTATGAAGCTTGGATAACGGCCTGAATGCATTTGAGTGATTGTAAGATTGGTTTTTTTTTTTTTTTTTTTTTTTTTTTTTTTTTTTTTTTTGTGAGAGACATTGTCGCGTCCCCAAAAATACTAGGGAATACTGTGAAAAACAAGAATAAATATTTATTTTTCTGTATTTAATGCAACACAAGCTCAAGCTCCCAAATACAGACCCATAAAATATCAAAATATTATGAGTCATAATAAAATCCCCACAAAATTATGAGTCATAATAAAATCTTTGCGAAAGCATTAAATCAATTAGTATCAATATCCAAACCATACAAACGCATAACCAGCTAAATAGTTAAGGTTTAAGTTTCCATATAAACTAAACAAACAACTAAATAAAATTAGGTTATGAAGAATTTACTACTAAAATGGTCTCAGACGACTCCGTAGCCATCCTCGGCACTCCACTCACGTTCAACAACTGACCCAAATGTTTGACCATCCTTCGTCTCCTCGATAGGGTAGGGATCAATACCTATGCATGTAAGATCTTACACCCCATTAAGCTACCACTTATCCCAAAACCAATTGGTGATAAGAAACGACACAACAATAGTTTTATAGTGCGGGCGAGGGCTTGACCTCAACAATGCACCAATAAACAAAGTAAACAGCAGGTACGAATGCATAACTTATGAATAAAACACAAGATCAATTGAAGTAATGATAGATGATGATCATAAGAGAACAACACTATGACAATAAAGAAAATAACGTATAACTTAAATCCAAGTCTATACAATAGAGCAATACAATAGTCACACAGAAGAAACGCCACTGTTTTAGATTGTCGGCCCTAATAAATTGGGAAAACCCATTCGAATGCCGGTGGTTATAAACCGGGTTGTAATCGTAGGCCGAATAAGCCGATTTATATTCACATTGGTGATCAGCCGTTCACATACGATCTGCAGTCGTTCATATATGACCCAAATATTCACATTCATAAATAATAGCATAATAGACCTGACTAGTAATGCTCAGATATAGAAACCTAAGTCAAAGTGAAGGGCTGGCTACACAACAAACCATAATAAAATAAAATAAAAACATAATCTGAACCAATCTCCACATAATCCAATCTAATGCCAAGTCACATTACGGTTCATATCCAAACAACATAGGGTATGCAACTAACAAACCAACTTCAATCTCAATCATGTATGCAAACCCGAATGTCAAAGAATAACCATAAGCCAATTCTAAAGTCAAACATAAGATCTTGTACACAACAACCAAAAAAATCTCTAACAGATAAAAGATCAACGCATCCCTTCACAATCAATGGTGCATAGACCCACCTAAGGGCTTTCCGTTAGTGATGGGTTGAGCTTGAATCCAGTAAGATTTCCCCGTGCCCAGACGGTATTTACTCAGGTCCAATATTGATCCAATTAATAAGGTCCAAAAAAATATAATTTTAACACATCAAAAATCAAAGATACCATTTGAAATTAATTTGCAAATAATAATGATAAATAACAGCCTTAGTTTATAATTTTAGAAAATAGTTTATAATTTTAGAAAACTTAGGATCCCATCTAAGTATATTTTCCATATTCAAAATAAGCCAAGGGTGTAAATTGAGTTTATAAAATAACCAGGGCCCTTTTTCTAATTCTCAAAAAGTCATGGGGCAAGGTAATAAATAATCTAACAAACACCATGTGCCGACACAAGTCTCTTCACCCCTTTTTGGATCTCCAAACCGTGACCAGTCAAACATCCACACATCCTTTCTCCAATTCATGTCCAAGTTGAAAATGCTAGGATGGTGGGCCCCATTGATCAATAACCCATGATCCACCTCACAAGCATATGTCGCCCAGCCCAATACGGCCGGATGCTCGGACTAGATCCCTGATCAGATCACCATGTGCTTGATGATGGCCTAAATGGGGTCCACATCTCTAAGGTCTCCCGTGAGCCCGCCTCAGGATCCAGGATCAGATCTATCATCAGGTGGCCCACCTAGGTCCCACTATCAGTAACACACAGGAGTAGTGCCAAACGGCTGTGTCCAGGAAACCCGTTCCAAGTCTGGTTATCCATTGATTTCTAGGGGATTGCAGTGAATCCAATTCCAGCCAATCTATTTACACTTATGCCCCATTTACAGGATCTTTGATGTAGAAAAGCGGTTTTGAAGCTTAAACACAAGTGCTATGGGCAGTAAGAGTTTGAAATACAGCACCAGTAATATTAATATGAGAAAATCGATGGAATCATTCCCAAAACATTATCATATGAGAGAGCATCATAGGATTTCTAAATGTATCATCGACACGCAATCAACGAAGAATACAAGTATTAAATCTATAAATTATGGTGCGGTACTTGTCTTAGCTTCGCTGTTTGAAGGAGACGGACTAAAATCCGGCGGCTGGATTCTAAGTTGTAAGGTTGCAAAAGCCAAAGAAAGTAGGAAGAGAGAGAGAGAGAGAGAGAGAGTGTGTGTGTGTGTGTGTGTGTGTGTGTGTGTGTGTGTGTGTGTGTTGTGGGAGAAGAAAATAGTAAGGTGGTGTTTTCTTTGCATCATGCATGCTTGCTGCAAAAACTCTTACTTGGAGCTTTTAGACATACATTGTCCTTAGATATGCAATCAATAGGTAAGCTTTTTTGTCATTTTGTGCTTTTACAACTAGCGCACTTCACTATTTTTTTTTCTCGGTTTGACACTCTAAATAATTTCATTTTACTCCATCCTACAAACAAACAAACCCTAAAAAAATATCTCTTACTATCCAGAGCTTCCATCTCACTCATTACAAGATTAATATGAGCCCTATTTCATCCTTTAAAGACACAAAAAAAGGAGTTTCATGTGGTATGAATAACGTTTTTTGGTTTTTTCAATGGTTGAGATTGTAAAATCACATAACAAGAATTAGATCCTTAGACACATTGTGAAATCTAGGAAAATGTGTTTTTTTTCCCTTTTCTTATAATGGCAATGTGAAAGGGAAGAAACAAGAGGACAACGAAGACGGGTCGTACTAAAACTCAATTTTTTTTATACAACAACTATGGGTAAAGTAGATTTTTGTGCAATATCCTATAGTCATATGATATCACTCATTTTAAAGGTATGATCGTAATTCTAATACCGTCCTTCGTTATACAAATAATTCAAGGAGCAATTTTTCAACTTCATCTGTTGAGAGGCAAGTCCAGTATTAGGGTAGCTTAATGGTCAAAATCTCAATTTTCTAACATCAAGTTTTGCTTCCACAGAACGTTAGATTGGTTATATCTCTAAATTCAACTTTAACAAAAGCCACCATTCACTGTTCATCGTGTGTCGTAAGGCGATTGCTCCTGCAACTCCTTCAAATTAATCACACAGTCAATGCATATAATAAATCTAAAAGTGACCGTTCTTTTATTCAAGTTATATTGAGGGGGTCAAGCAACCAGCTGTCCTTCTCCCATCCTCTTTCCTTCCACAATTTTTCTAACAATATACAATTTTCTAATAGCACATGCATGTCAAACAAATTTTTGCTTGCTCGGAACGTTAGATTGGTTAAATATATATATATATATATATATATATATATATATATATATCTTTATCTCTAACTCTATCTTCAACAAAGTCACTGTTCATCGTGTGCCATACAAGGGGTGATTGCTCTTTCAGGTTTCAACTCCTTGAAATTAATCACCCATTCAACACAAACTAAGGGGGCATTTGGCAAGCCTTAATCTTGCCTCTATTTGTCTTAAAGAGGTTTGAAATAGAGGTTTTGAGAAATAAGATTGTTTGGATGGTGCAATCAAAATGTCTATGTGAATCAGATAGTAGACAATATATGTCTATATGGAAAAGGCCGTGAAACACAGCTTTTTGGGACAGACAAATATGAATAAAGCGGATAGACACATATGCTACAGTGCTAAACTATGCCTCACCGCCTTTTCCTTTTGTTTTTAAATTTTGGGGAACAAAATCAAAATCCAAACCTTTGGGTGTCTTCAAAAGCCCAAAAACGGCTATGGGCCAAAATTTGAGCCGTTGATCATTCACCAATCCCAAGATATGTGTAGAAAAATCGTGGACCCTTAGATCTAATTTGCTGAAATTTTTGGGCCCCAAGATCAAAATCTGAACCATTGGTTCTCTTCACAAGCTTATTAACGGCTATCCTACCAAATTTCAGTTCTTAATTCCATGTGGATCTTGAGAAATTGTAGAAAAACTTTGGACCGTTGATGAATGTAAGCATTTACTAATTGGGTTTTCACCTTAGAAAACCCAGTTTGGTTTTTTCTAATTATCTTCAACTGTGTCTTTCTTAATATCAATCTGAACCATATAGTCTCTTTGGAACCCAAAACAC
Organism: Camphora micrantha; assembly: GCA_003546025.1. Taxonomy (NCBI): domain Eukaryota; kingdom Viridiplantae; phylum Streptophyta; class Magnoliopsida; order Laurales; family Lauraceae; genus Camphora; species Camphora micrantha. The sequence continues at coordinate 64,058,839 of QPKB01000003.1, forward strand.
GGCCAATGTATCAAATTCAACCGTTGATCATTTGTGTATCTCAAGTTATTTGTGATTAAAAGTTGATACTTATATTTAATTTTTTGGAACTTGTGGGCCCCAAGATCAAAATTGGGACCGTTGGTCCTCTTCACAAGCTCAATAACATTTATGGTATCAACTTCCAACAACTAATTCGTTGCATAGCTCTAGAAATTTAAGAAAAACTTTGGACCATAAAATTTTAAAATGTCTATTTGAAATTGTGAATTGATCTCACCAAACCATCTAAAAGTAAAACCTCTATTTTATATAGATCTATCTTACATAAATTTATTATCCACATATCTATATTATTTAGATAAGATTTGCCAAACAAGCCCTAAATCTAAAACCAATCGTCACTTTGATCGAAGTTTATACAAAAAGTCTATTTGAACAAATTTTTTGGACAGAATTTTGTCCAAAATTCTGTCCAAGAAGTTTGTCCAAATAGCATTACTCAAGTTTATATTTAGGGGTCAACATTCTCATTTGTCAGAAACACGTGTTGCTTCCACAGTTTATATATCTCTAGATCTAGCTTCAGCAAAAGCCGTCAAGCACTATTCATCACGTGTCATTGAAGGTGATTGGCCATACAAATAATTGAAAGTGACTCTCACAATAATTGAGGTGATATTTGTTGAGAAGTGGACGTGTCATTCAAGGTGATTGGCCTTACAACTAATTGAAAGTGACTCTCACAATAATTGAAGTGATGTTTGTTGAGAAGTGGGCTGCATGTGAGTGGGAGTCTACGTGTCTCCACCTGATTGGAAGCATTGAAGAGGTGAGCATTGCAAAAGATGAAGGCCTCCAACAAAAAATGTAGGGTGACAGGTGAACTTGTCGGTTCCCTCCTAACAAATGTAGGCAACCAATTGATGATTTATATTCAACATATAAAAATTGATTTCAACAGAACAATAGAAACGTGCCCAGCGTTCCTTCCAACTGAACCGCCTAACCCGATTCCAAATCAAAGAAAATCCTATCTTAGAAGAGTCTGGATCCCCTGTTTCAACATGTTCTGGCCAATCACGTTATGACACATATCCATCCTCCAGCAGCCAACTCATTTACTCACTCATTAAAATGGATTTTTGATATAATAACCAAATGGTAAAGGGGGTTTCATATAAATATTAAAACTTCTCATTCCTCTCTCCTGCTCTGCAATTTTTACTCTCTGTGAAATGGCAAAATGGATCAGTTGCAGAAAAGACGAAGAAATGCACGGCAAATCTCATTCCACCACATCCTCTTCCATTTCAATTCTGACGAAGAGGACCCAACCCAAGACCTCTATTCTGACACGACTCGAGCCCGAGAAAATAATTAAATCCAGCTAACTCCGAGTCGTGAAACATACTTGCTCCCGTGAACTTCAATCACATAAAATTCACAAGGGATATCAAATACAGATTATGCGGAATATAAACAAAAACTCATTTACATTATTTACAAAACCAATCACTTGCATATTTAAATACAATGCAAGGATTAAAAGTATGAAATGTTCCAAAATCACTTCCTACAAAATTCTCATTTCCTTTACTATTTACATTCTTCCAAAATTACATCTCATTTCCATTCTACTAATCCTCTTGGAGGAACCGGAGTAGTCTCCTCCGCTGACGCTGAGGCCTCAGAAGGACTGGCATGGGTAGTTGTGCATGTAATGCCATCAATAACACTATGAATTTGACAATTCAGCAATGTATAAACAATTACATGATTTAACATGCTAATTCATGAATTTAATCTGTCTAATCAATGTTAGACCAATACAATTTACCATTTAATTCAAATCAATATGAGTCTTTCATAATTGGCAAAACTACAATAGCATTTCATTTCATTTCAATTTCAATCTTTTTAAAAAGGAAAGATCACCATCTTCCATACGGAGTGATTCATATAATATGGGATTTATCAGTGTCCGGACCAGAAACAACTGATATCACCATGGAGTTCCGAAACACTCCCATATAATCTGCTGCAGCAGTAATAGCTCTAATGAGCTTACAGAAATCACTATATAGTGCCAGACTCAAGATCAACATGTTTAACATTTAATTCTGTTCAATGACAAACTAATGGATATAATTTAATAAACAATTCATTTAGAATTCAATTCAAATTCAAATCCAATTTGGATATTGATCCATTCAATGTATAATTTCAATTAAATAATATCAACCATTCAAGTGTAATCCTCAGTTGTTTAATGTACATGTTATTTTCGATGGACATCACAATAGTTGTAAATTTTGTACATTAAAGTCCCCTTAATTAACACCCATGGAGGTAAAACAACGTTAACAGCCTTGATTAAATCAATAGACTCATTTCTTACAAAATAGGAATTAAGTCTGAAGTTCTATCAGATTAGGTTAACCCACAATTCAATTTAATCTCAAATCTAGGAATACAAATTCCTATAAAAATCAAAGTATCTAAAAATACATTTGATTGACCATTTAGTCAAACAAATTTTATTATAGTGTAGCTAAATACAATTTAGTCACTATTAAATACAATTTAGTCACCATCTATAACCATTAATTATCCTTGATCAAAAGAAGGAAATTGAATTCTAATTGGGAAAATAACCTGAAATTTTGCTTCAGGTTCGCTCGAGCGGATATAGGTTTGTTCGAGCGGACGGTTCACAGAGAGTTGGTCTTTTACATTTAAACTCCACTTCATTATACTATTTCCAATTTGAGTCAAATCAAAGCTTACTTGACTCATTTCAAGTCAAATGAAAACGTATGTATTACGAAAATTATTATACTCGTTGAAATACTCGTGATGGTATCAAGTTTCATCTTATTCGACGAAATACGCATAAATCAATATTTATAGAAAAGCCATTAATTCCACTAATTCAGGTCTAAATCCACCTCAATCAAATCAATCTCTTTCAAACTTATCTCATTAACTTAATTCATATATTTAAGACTAATTTGATCCATATTAGTCATTAATCACTATCAAATTGATTAATCTTGCTTAATTCACATTAATCTCAATTACTTAGAGTTATCTTGATTAACTCGGAATGGAGTGTAACATATTCCCTCATCACCACCCTCCAACAAGACGTTTTCTCTCCCCAAGCTCAATTTGAGCCTACCCTCAACAACCAAACTCCTCTCCTCCACCCCACACCTCTGGGATCTTCAAAGAAGACAACGAAGAAGAGGTTGTTAGACAACTACTAGAAGCTTTGGACGATGACCTCGGTGGGACTCAACAAGAGACAAAAGGAAAAATGATCAAAGAGCACCAACTCCCAAAAGTACCAAAAGATCATGCAGGGAATGAACTTAACTTCTTCCAAAAACAAAACAAAAAATCAGAATTTAAGAAACAGCATCCCAATCCCAATTTCATTCCTGTGAAACAAAATTGCATGCATAAAATCAAAACAAAAGGATCACAAAATCTCATAACAATAGAATCTCACTATGCAATTCCAAACCCACCTTCTCCATAACCCCTGTAAAAAATGTTCTTCCTAGCAGATTTTATATCGAAAAGGCTTCACATTCTTCAAAGAATCCATGGTACGTTTTTGAAACCTCTGTTCTTCTGCTGCAACCGATACATTTCCTCTCAACCAAACGCCAAAAATATGAAACCCAAAAATTCAATTCCTCTGACTGAAAAAACACAGAAATTAAATTGCTCCGAAATTCCATTTCGCATATCAAAAGAGAGAGGGGGGAGTGACAAAATGGGAAGAAAGGGGGAAAAGATATGATATGAAGATGGATGGAACTACGAGGGAGGTTGTCACAACCCGAGCCCAAGATCAGATTACTCAGGACTAATTCCAGGTCGTAAATCCATCATACTTACTCCCGTAAACTTCGAATTAAATGAAGTTAAAATGAAATCCACAAGGAATCAATTATACGTACCTGCCAAATGTACATTTTTACGGAATAGACATATATACATTGATGAAACAATTAGCTAAATGAATACTTTACATTAAAAGTAGCATCCAATATACACAGTTCATTCTCTATTAAAGTCAACAACTGCATATTCAAATACAATGCAGGTGACATCTATTTACTATTCAAAATGAATATACAAAAGTATTTATCCAAAATATTTCCAAAATATTCTATTCATTAGCACTCTGATTCAAGTCCATTCTACTAGACCTCCTGGAGGTATCGGATGGGCCTCCTCCACTGACAGTGCTGCCGCAGTATAACCGGTACAGGCAACTGGGCCTGTAGTGTTCATCAATAACACTGTTAACACGACGGTTCAACAATGTATATACAGATCTATGATAGCACATGCTAAATCTGTCAATTTATCAATCTAGTACGGTTCTAAACAATCGACTCTATAACAGTGTTCTGTACAGTGGAGTTAAGTAATAACAATTACTAGCTTGGCAACTACAATAGCATTAGTTTCATTCAGTTCTTCTTGACGGAAGCAGTCATTCAGTTGATATTCATTCATTTCATTTGTTCACATTCAATTCATTGATTACATTTAGTACTCTTATTAGGTGGTTTATCAAATGGTGACTTTTCAGTCCAATGTTGCTTTTCATTCAATTAAGTGTTTTCATTACATGACTTATCTATGAGGGGCTTTTCAGTCCAATGTTGCTTTTCATTCAATTAAGTGTTTTCATTACATGATTTATCAATGAAGAACTTTTCAGTCCAATGCGGGATCTACCAGTGTCTGGATTAGAGATCACTAGCATCACCAAGGAGTTACGGAACACCCAATTCCATCTACTGCAGTATGATTATTCATTAATTCATTGTTACATTTAGTAACTTGTTCATTATTTATTAATTCATTTCATATTCAATTCAACTCAATAACGAGCATAAGAAACTACTATGCAGTGCCAGACTCAAGAAATCAAATCAATCTATCATTTAATTCGGACTTCTAAACCAAACAAATGGGTGAAGCGCTTGTTATCCAACGTACGTGTTATTCTCTATGAACATCACTTTAATTAGTAAGTTGTACGTTCAGATAACCTTAGCTAACACCGATGCAGGTATAGGAACGATTCTCATTCGTTTCGTCAACTAACTCGGTCAATTCAAGACTCGGATTTACCCTGAATCGCCACACGAATCAACAACAATTATGACCCTTGAGTTTACTCAATTAGTCATAAAACTATTCAATTAATAGCCTTAAAGAATCTCTGATTCAATAGGCTTAACTTGTGAAAGATCAGAATTTCAGCATCATAATTATTGTGCATTTGGTCACCTCTTTGGCCACCTTTCGGCTGGCCAAACTTAGTTCGGTCAGCACTCGGCCAGCTTTCTAGTAGCTTGTTTTTCTGTCAAAATTCATATCAGGTTCTTCGGTCACCACTCGGCTGGCCGAATTCAAATTTTTAGCTAGCCGAGGCAAGTTCGGTCACCTCTCAGTTTTCTGGAAAAGTTCCTCAATACAGGGGCATTTAACCACCTCTTCAACCAGCTATTCGGCTGGCCAAACAAAGTTCGGTCAGCACTTGGCCAGGTTATCCGTGGCCTGGTTTTTCTCAGGAAACATGCCCAAAGGCATTCGGCCACCTCTCGGTTGGCCGAACAAAGGCCTAAAGTTCAAAAAATTTCTGAACTGAAATTTCCCCTTTGAACTAAATGAGTTCAATTAACCATTTTTAGCATCTTAATTCACAAAAATGCATATACTTGCCTTGTTTGAAGATCAATTTGACAAAAAGCCCTTTGTTCGCTTGATTTGAGATGGAAAATTCTCAACTTAAAACCCTCTTTTCAACCTAAACCAATATCAATTCACAAATAGAGCTTCCATGAACTATTTGTGCCATAAACCTATTACTAACATTCAATTGAACTAAAAAACTCATCAAGGATTCCAAGACACTTACTTGAAGCCTTTGTTAAGAGAATTTGAACTTTCTCTCAAGCTTTAACTCCAAGAAATGGAACACAAGTTGAGGAAGAAGATGAAGTAGGTTGAGTGGCTCCAATCTCTATCAAAATCACTTGAAAACCTTGATACTTGATGGAGAAATGGAAGGAGAAAAAGAAAAAGGAGTCTAGGGTTTCCCTTGAGTTGGAAATGAGTGAATGAGCTCATTGAAGCTCATCTTAAGCTTATATAAGCTCAATTTGCAATTAAGCCCTCCACCTCCTAACTCAATTCAATTCGAGTTAAATGAAGGGTCATTTGATCTGTTTCCCGTCGAATGAGTTCAAGTCTTTTATGAAAGTTATCTTATTCTTTGAGATACACGTGTTGGTATCAAGAGTTTCCGTATTTGACTAAATACACGGAAATCCGTATTTATGAAAAAGTCCTTAGAATCTTTGTTTGAATATAAAATCCATTCAATTCATTCAATCTCATTCATTATCATTTCATTAAGCCTAAATCATTCATTTATGGCTAATTCAATTCCATTTGGTCATAAACCATCATTAACTTAATTAAAACATAGTTAATTAGCCTTAATTTCCAATCAATTAGAGCTAACCTCGATTAACTCGGCGCACGGTCTAACAGTTGTGATTTTGTATTTCTTGTTTGTGTTTGTGTTTGTATTTTCTATTGTATAGATTTTGTTTGTGTTTTGGGAAGTGCAAGAGCATCTGATCCTGTGACACGTAGCAGCGAAGGCATATCAATGGCTACCCAAGGGAACAGTTGTCTTTTTTTTTCTCTCTCTTGTTGTTTTTTTCAAGTTTCAAAATCAGAATTTCTGACTCGAGAAGGGAGAGGATGTGGTGGAATGAGCACCGCCGTTTTTTTATGCTTCTCATTGTTGGGTTTCTTCGTCTTCTTTGCAACGCTTTTGGGAAGTTTCGCCATTTCACATAGAGAAAAAATCGCGGAGCAGGAGAGAGAGGCATGAGAAGTTTTAACATTTATATGAACCCCCTATATCATTTGGTTATTGTATCAAAAATCCATTTCAATGAGTGGATGAGTTGGCTGCGGGGGGATGGATAAGTCTCATAATGTGATTGGCCAGAACAGGGACTCATCTTAGAATTCATCCTAATCTCACACAAGATCCTTCCATTCTTTGTAAGAAACCACGTGATTTATTCTCAACGGTTCGAAATATCGCGAGGAATAGGACAAGAAGGCTTGGCTCTATATAAGGGGATGGGCAAATGTGGGAACCGACAGGTGAAGTAGAGAAAAACATTCATTCTTCGGAAGTAAAAAAACAGTTCCCATCCTTTCTCTGTCATTTCCAGAATCATATAGTAGTGGGTGCTGCTTCAACAATCCTGGTGGGCTGAATCCATTTGGGTGTATAGATTGGTCCTGGTGTGAGACATGAAAGTGTTTGAACCCTGGAGGTTGATTTTAGCAGCAATATTTGCTGGATTATTTCTCGAATTCCAGGGCGTATGTTCCTCAGACGTAGGTATAGCACAATGCCATTTTGGGTTCTTATTTCCTTCTTTCCATTGTGATCGTACTGTGAGGCATATTGTGAGGCCTACTTGTCATCAATACCCTCTCACGCTTATCTATACCTCTTTGCATGGCCCATGATTCTGATCAGAATGATTGTAGCCTATAAGCTTGTCCATGAGGTTTTAGTGACATTCTAGATATTGGCCTAATTAATATTCTGGCCCAATTGAGACCGTACGCCCGGCTACTCTTAGTTTGCTAGCCGGGCCAAATCTTATAGGATAGATATAGGACCAAGGACAATTTAATTGGACCAGAAACTAGGCTTGTGTCCAGCCTACAAGGCCTGAAAAAATGGCCCATATTAAGATCAAGTCAGGCCCGGTTCAAATCAAGATAGTGATGACCTTCCCATTTAATGACCATTTATCTTGAAATTAATTGAATCATCAATTCTAATCTGCTTCTCACTTATGCTCATTTTGAATCATTTTATTTCTCTTTAGTCACTATGTAGTTTGTATTAGTGCCCTCAACTAATACATTTACCTGTTTTGTTCTCTGTCCTTGCAGCTCCAAATTACACTTTCATGCAAGAAGCAACCAAGGCCCCTCCAGTAGCTTACTATGACTACATCATCATTGGAGGAGGAACTGCAGGCTGCCCTCTAGCAGCCACCCTCTCTCAAAACTTCAGGGTCTTGCTCTTGGAAAGGGGTGGCTCCCCCTATGGCAACCCAAACATCACCAACTTAGGCAACTTCGCCGACACAATCGCCGACACGTCCCCGACATCGCCGGCACAACGTTTTGTCTCCGAGGATGGGGTCGTCAACACTCGAGCTCGTGTGTTAGGAGGGGGGACCTGCTTGAATATCGGATTCTACACGCATGCAGACCCGGAGTTCGTGCAGAAGGCTGGTTTGGATTTGGATTTGGTGAACAGATCCTATGAGTGGGTGGAGAAAGTGATGGTTTTCGAGCCACAATTGGGACAATGGAATTCTGCGGTGCGAGATGGTTTGCTGGAAGTGGGCGAGTTGCCTTATAATGGGTATACGTTCGAACACATTTATGGGACTAAGGTAGGAGGGACCATCTTCGACAAGCACAACCATCGACATACAGCTGCTGATTTGCTTCAGTATGCAAACCCAAGTGGCCTTACAGTTCTTCTACATGCCATTGTGCACAGGATATTGTTTAAAACGAAAGGTCAGAATCCTACCACTCAATCTTGTAGTGTGACCTAGCTATTTTAGAGTAAGATTTGAGTATATCCATAAACATTGTAGAAGATCTACCACTTAAAAAAAAAAAAAGTCTGGAAGAAAGTTTTGAGCAACTCAGTTTTTGATTAAGTAGGCTCCACTATGGGTTCCACTCCTTCCTTTCATAAAAAGCATGTAGGAGATCACTCAGAAGTGTTTGTTTGCATCCATTTACATATGTAAATGGGGTCTATACATTGGTCACGCATCCCAATATTTGTTTGCACCAATTGATAGTATGAAAATGGGTGTGGTGGTGTGGCTAAATTCTTCACACCTCCTAGGGTGGTAACGGTTACGCACGTTAGTGTGGATGGGCAGGTGTTACAGTGAATCTCACTCCATTTTTGGCCGTTCATTTTTTTTTTTTTTTTTTTTTTCTTTGTGAGATTTCTGAATCCGGTGGACTTCTAAATGAAGATATGAACTATTGAATGTCTTTAAAAGGACAAAAAGGGCCATGAGGGTCAAATATCCAGACCAATAAATCTGTCTCTCTGAGCTTCTATGGGCCACTAAAACATGATCTGAGCCGTTCATCCTCTTTCAAATGATAAAAGGGGTTAGGGGATCAAATTTTAGATTTTGATTCATCATTGATTTGGAGAAATTTGAGAGAAACAATGAGTCGTTGGATGCACTCATATAAAATGGTCTGATTTTCATGAGTCTTTTAAGCAATCATATTTTTTTTAATTTTGTAATCTTCTGGGCCCGTAATTCATGATCCAAACCATTCTTCCTCTTTAAAAGGCTAAAAATGTCTTGGCGTCAAATCTCAGACAATTGATTCATCATAGATTTTATGAAAAGTACAATTTAAAGGCATATATATATATATATGCGCGCGCGCCAATTCTGATTAGTAGGTTGGCATTGCTAGATGGAATATTGAACATTGACTAAGCAAGCATTGTGATCATTCATTCATGTACAGGGCAATCAAAAACAGCAGCTCATGGGGTGATTTATAAGGATGCTGCAGGCAAGGAGCACAGGGCGTACCTGAGCATGGGTGAGATCATAGTTTCAGCAGGTGCACTGGGCAGCCCTCAGCTGCTGATCCTGAGCGGAATCGGGCCAGCCCAACACCTCAAGTCCTTGGGCATCAAGGTGCTACTGGACCAACCCATGGTTGGCCAACGCATGGCAGACAACCCAATGAACATCATCGTCGTCCCCTCCCCTTCTCCGGTCGATTTCGCCCTCGTTCAACAGGTCAGCATTACTCGATTGGGAACTTACATTGAAGCAAACAGTGGCCTCGATTTCATCAGATTCTTTGGATTAAATGAAACAACTCCAGAGACCACGAAGAGTGCTTTGGGAATCATTGAAAGACTCCAAAATGCTGGATTGATCCTCGAAAAGACTATCGGCCCTGTTTCGACTGGCTATCTCAAGCTGAGAAATAGGAACCCAGATGACAATCCTATGGTCACTTTTAACTACTTCAAAGAACCTGAGGATCTACAGAGATGCATAAATGGCATGAAAATTATTGAGGGTGTAGTCAAGTCCAAGGCTTTCTCCAACTTCAGATACCCAAACGATACTGTGGAAGCTCTCCTCAGCATGACTCAATATCTCGTCAAAAATATACAGCCCAAACGCAGTAATGCTTCAACTTTTGAGTCATTAGAACAGTACTGTAAGGATGCTGTGGTGACCATATGGCATTACCATGGAGGTTGCCAGGTGGGCCGGGTAGTGGACCATCAGTATCGGGTACTTGGGGTTGATTCACTTCGGGTGATCGATGGCTCCACCTTTATTGACTCACCAGGGGCTAATCCCCAGGCAACCCTAATGATGCTCGGAAGGTAATTCAATCATCATCATCATTAATGGGCCAGACTGTCATGTTCATCTGTCACCTTTGATAAGTATGCATAATCAGCACGGGCCAGCCCATTCGATATTAGGACCGAGCTTGTGATGGGTCTGTTTATGGGCTAGATACTTGGACTCGCTGCTTCTTTTAGATTTGAAGTTCAAGCAATGGTTTGAAAACTTGGGAACTCGACCCGGACTAGGAGGGTCCGGTCACTGAGCCAAGTAACTTGGGAAAGTCTGGCTGAGTTCTCGGTAAAGACTCATTCAACTCTGCTAGACTCTCCCCACCAACAATGACTAGAAATGCATAGAAATTGCATAGTTGGTTGATCCCAGGTATAATAACCTTTTATTTGATATGACTGGGCCTAGAAAACTTGGCCCTTGTTATCATCATGCCCACATCTTGCATTGCCAGATTGCACTCGGCCCGTGCAGCCCCCAGTTTGTTGACAGCCCTGTGATCACTGTCACTTATGACCACTACGATTTCTACCAATGTTCTGATTTATGGTATCTTTGATTCAGGTACATGGGGATTAAGATAAGGAACGAGAGGCTTGGAAGATATGATTTGGACTAGTATTTGACTTGGAAGTTCATTCTTATTCTAGTAGTGATGCATGATTTTGTGAAGTTCTACAATAAGATGATCGTTTGAATGATCACTAGTAAAAAGTTTTAGTAGACGGTGTTGAATAATGTTTTTTTTTTCTTGGTAAATATTGAATAATGATTGTTATGGTATCCAAATGCCAAAGTCATCTCTAATTCGAATGAATAGACCATGGTCTTTGTCATGGTCCCTTGGGCTTTAATCCATTAAATCTTACTAGATTAGCAATAATTCTCCTTCAATGGTCCATTACCAAATAGTCTCTTTCTTTGAATAAATATTGCACTTGTATATTTCCTTTTGTTGCCCTATTCAACGTTCTACTGGCTAAGGATTTGAGATGATTTTTCAGTTAACAAGACACAAATTTTCGAGTCAAAATACCATTGACTCTTCATTATATCCTGCAGACATGTCGAACTGTCAAAATTTTGAAGGACCAATTTGCTCCTCACAATGATTGTTTTGCCTCATAGGGAATTTCCACCTGTGGGATGTCCGCATGATGAACGCCTTTAATTCGAGAGAGGAAGTCTTGGCAATGTTTCCTTGATATCGTATTAACTTGGAGCAGTGGATACCAGGTCGGTGCACGACAAGAAGTTTTATTTAACTTCATCACTGCAATGATATGCCTGATTATATTCAAACACGGTCGCTAAAATGACATTAGTCAAGTCGGAATGATTTTTTATAGTGTTAGATGAGATGGTTAGAAATGAACAATGAGGATAATTTTTGAATGAATCCAGTGATCAATTACTTCCTCTGTCGGGGTCAACCTCAGCAGCTGCAATATTAAATACCTCAAGCTAAAGAGCTAAACCTTATGTCTAGACTTTCAGTAGTACTTGCTTGAAACTTTTGAACCTTCCCGTGCCATTCACAGAGTTCTTCTATAACCGCTCAGCCAGCTGATTAGGGCCTGTTCGGATTTGGAGAAAGAAACCAAAGGAAACTCTTTACAGCTCAATGTAGACTTTCTTATTCATCCCAAAAGACTCCTATTTCTTCTTGCAACTCCATACTTACGGTTCACTGGGGTGGCCACATGGTAATGTTGGAAAAATATCTGAGGAATTGTGGTCTCAAGTTGGTACCCATCGTCTGTATGACTGGTTGTATTCAATAGAAATAGCACTTTTTGAGAAGCAAGTTTTTTGGCATAAAACTTGCCTTTCAACTTTTTAATGTCAAATAAGTTGAAAAGTTTGCATTTATAAAAGATCACCTTAACTTCGCTTTTCTTTTTCTTTTTCTATCGGGGAGTTCCCAACCCTTTGACTTGGGCTAATCCCTTCGAGCCCAGAGACCCAGCTACACTGTAACCTCAGTGTGATAGTGTAGTTTTGAACCTATAACTTCCGCATGCAAGCTATAGTCCAAAGCAAACTGAGCTACCACTAACTAACCTCAATTGTGGCTGGCTTGAGCTTCGAACTATAAGCCATAGTGGGGAGGGCAGACCCCTTCCGGGCCAAGTTGGACTTCGTGGGTCTAGAGATTGTCATAGGTAGTTAGTTACCAATGGTATTTATTGTCCTAATGCCTTGAAGCTTTTTTTTTTTTTTTTTTCCCCTCCTTTCATTCTGATAGGAAATGAGCCCACCATTAGATTAACACGAAAATATGAATTTTTTCTAATATTTTTTTCCAAACTGCATATTGTTGAAAAATCTTAAATGTGAGGCCCAACAAATATTGAAACTTCATTGTAACCCAAATATAAATTAAGGAGGAATTCTCACGAGTGCTTCGGATTTTATGCATAAGAGGGCAAGATATAAGATTCTTATAATATTTTATTAAAGTGCATTATACATGATAAATGTGATTGGCGAACCAAAAATAGCCACAACTCATATAGAGAGAGGCCGCTTTTATGACAGGTTCAGATTTTGCAGGGGCCCGCACCACTGGACAAGTGGCATGGATCTTTTAAAATAATATTTTGTATAAGTGCTATAAAATCTTACAGTGGGACCAAGAGAACTTAGGGAGTAGACTGAGCCATACTATCATACAAGAAAGCAGAACTTTTTGAGCAATTCAGATTAAAAGTGGGCACCTGTTTGCTTACATGAGGGATTGAAATGAAAAAAATTAAGAGGTCAAATAAAAAAAAAAGTGTAAAGTTGAAAGTAAAAGTATAATATTATAACAAAAAATCTACCCTCAAAAGGCAAGGGAAGAGTGGTTTTTTGTTTTTTTAGTGTTCACTCTCAACTCCCTCTTTTTCTTTTTTTCTTTTGATTTGACTCTTAGTTTTATTTCACTCCACACCGGCAAACAAACAGACTAGGTACTTTTGTAAATTGCAAAATGCCCATTACAGTTGCATATCCAGTTCAAAACCTCCAAGACCCTGCCAACAAAGATCAAAATCCTCAGGCTTTGAGCTGAGGCACATAAGGCTGCCCAAAACACCTCCAAAATATAGTGCCTGCTGTTCACATGTGGAAAATGTGGCCATGAGAAAAAAAAAAAAAAAAAAAGAGAGATTTTTAACTTAAATAGTCCAAACTTTCATCACTTAGTAGTAGGACAAATGCAGTTAGAAGTCCCAAGGAAGTCAGATAAATTCAAGTAAAGCATCCAAATTTTGCCCATGCTTCCTAAAAGTACACAACCATAATTAGGGGAAATGAAACAAATCCAACTCACTCAATTATAAGTACCCTCTGCAATGGAGTTGTTTTCGCTTATTGAATACAATGATGGAGAGGCATTAAACAGAATGTTGCTGTTAGTAGACTACAGGAACATTTCATGTCTAGCACGAACTGTATATATTCTCTGCAATGCCTTCTAGTTGACTGAACAATTTTCACATTCTAGATGGCTCTGAACAGCTTTCACCAGAAGAAACTGTTCCAGGTTGCTTTTTGTGGTGTCCAAACAGCTTTCACCAGAAGAAACTGTTCCTGGTTGGTTTCTGTGGTACAGACATTATCCACACTATTTTGTGGAGGTTAATCAGTAGCAAACATTAAGTTACTACAAGGCTCAATAAATTACTGTAGACATGACAGTGCCTGAGAAACATTTCGAGATATCCGCTCATGTATTGGCTCCTGAGTATAAATAAATAAATAACATTATGAAGTCATCCATGTTCATCTAGTTAACAAGTAATCAAAATGAAATTCATTTGCGCTACCTGCATCCCTGGCATCTCAAATTTTGATTTTGTGATAGTCTCAAACAGGAAAATGTATCTGCCATCGCCAGCCAAAATATATCAGTCTTCTGCATGCATCTTTATACAGTTAAGCAACAAGATTTAGGATTTGTACAATTTGCAAATCAATCATTTCAAGTACCATTTCAAGTCTTTTATCAAAAAAAAAAAAAAAAGTACCATTTCAAGTCCTTTGGTCTTTACTTCATTGCAGGCTTTTGAGATTGTTTGATGAGAAAGTTAAAAATTCTACTCTTGACATCCAAACCCACAAAACTCACCTTCAATTTGTTATCCTCGAGTTAATAAATGTATTTTTGGGATTTCTAATACTCTCTGTCATTGTTACAATAGATCATTTCTCCTACATGTAACTGGAAATCAGCATTATAATAGAATTTTTGTAATATATGTACATACTCCAGAGCAAAAAGGAGCAGTAGAGTTGTTAAGAGATCACAACCATGGGTGGATGTTACCATTTAACTAGCAACCCATCCAAATCTAGCAACCCATAGGGAACCCCCTGATGGTCACTAATTTCAAGGATTGGCACACATCCGAATGGACTGAACCGTTGGATCGAGGGTTGAATATTTTTTTGAATATGAAGCAATTAAACTTGTGGGCCACGGATGAAGGGGTTAGGGACATGGGTTTGGGGTCAAACTTGATACTTGGGGTGGTCTCACATAGATCTTTCCATCCCCCCTGGTCTCATCCCCAAATGGGGCCCACAATTGGGTCCCATAAAAAAGTTCTCACATACTATGTGATAAGAGTTCCCACCTGAATATTACCCTATATATATATATATATATATATAAATGGTAACATTCATTATATAAAGCTTAACAGTACAACAAAAATATACTGACACTTCCCACCGAAAAGTGAAAACAATAAAATATACAGGAGACATAACACTAAAAACATACTGACGAGGCTACAGAGGCCTCATGAAGACCAGCAACCTCCAAAAACAACTCAAACCTCAGAGCCCAAAAAGAAGAAATGACAAAATAAAACGTGGTCATGCCCTTAGAGAAAAGGAGAGCCTATAGACTTCTTATTCATCAAATATACACAGGGCATCTATGCATGCCAACTCTAACCATTAAATTGAGGAGATAATTGTGGATGAATACACCAAAAATATGGAGGATCCTAAGTAATCTGGACCACTAAATTGCCCATTTGGCTGCCATCAATTGAATGGTTAAGATCATCGAATCGGCATAATCCTTGGCCATACTCATTCACAATGAGCCCATGATTTAATTGAACAGGAATGGCAGGTATGCATTATGCATATATTGTGGATTTGCCATCATAATGCTCTGTGAAGGATGCACTGAGTCAAATCCATTAGAAAGTATAAGGCCCTAAAAGTGTAGAATAGCAAAAGATGAATCAGTACTTAAATAAAACAATATTACCACACATTTCCTCCCCTTTTTTCTCTTATAATGTACACAATTGCAATGGCAGTGGAAAGTGCCCACTATTGCAACCTTGAGGTTGCGGGGTTCATTTGCAAAGAACAATTAGCACTTAATTAGTTCACCATCATATATCTGCATAACGTACCGCCAAGCAAGTTCACAAACAAGATCTTCAGGTGCATCAGGTAGGACCTGTGCATTCAGACATGGTCAGAACAATCTTTTACCTTTAACAACCGAAACACTGAAAATTTTAATTAAGCATGTCAAACGCTTGCCTCATCTTCATATGGATTGCAATGATCTTTGAACCACAACCGCAAGAACTCCTGCCACAATTTCAATTTCCCAAGTGTCAGCAAATTATCACAAATTAAGTGGGGGCATTGCCTTGGGAGGATGACACCATGGTCCTGTACACATATCCTGGATCCAAAGGTTGCCTTAACTCAAGTTATAATCAGTATTAGAGAAGCCAGCAAGCCAGCATCGGTGTTCCATGGTTGCTTACCTTATCAACATTCTCTGGTTCAAGGCCATTTTGAAAGCGCTCTTCATAAGAATCAGCAATCCAATATCGGCTTGAGTCAGGGGTATGAACCTAAAAAAACCAAATAAAAAATGCTTCCATTCACAAACATATAATTGCTGGTAGAAATCACAGTATTGTATTAATACCTGACTCCCAACTAGGAGTGTTCCTTGCCTGGGCCAGGGTGAGGTATATCCAGGCCCCACACAAGTCAACTATAGAAATACAGGACCATATCCGGCCCAAGCCTGAGACGGGCTGTAGATGTCAGGCCTGAGCCCACCCATTTAGTCAATCGGAAAGGTCCAGGCTAGGCTTTTTGTAAGTTGTTTGGGATTTCTAGCAATTGTTTGAATAAAGTAGCCACCAAATTACAAGCACTTCTTATTCGGGGCCGGGCTGGAATTTGGGCTCTGTCACTTAATCTAAACCCAGCCCAAATATTTAAACACGCCCGGGTTTTTTATATCCAGACCCAGCCTAAAGCTGACTGGGCCGGGCCGGGCCAGCCATAGGCACCCCTACTCCCAACATGTTCCTGACATAAGTTAGGAAAGATAAATTGCATGAGTATCAGTACACAAGTCGTAATTCAATACTAACACATGCTTTTCAATTAAGCCAAATTACAAAACAGAGGATATGTGAATTTGGCATAATATAAAATAAATGTTTGTGCTCTATATTGGAATTTGGCATGATATTAAAATAAATGTTTGTTTTTGAAATGAAAGAAACGTTCATTGCAAAACAAATTAACAAAAAATAGCACCGGTTTAAGGTATAACTCGACTTAAACAATCGAGCATAAAAATTTTAACATAACAGTTGCATTTCAATAGAAGAAAAGAAGTGATAGTTACCAATTGCAAAAAAATATTTAAATTAACAATGGAAGAATCCTTTGAGAATCTAAGACAATGTCATCAATAATAAGTGTCCAACACCATTAACGTGTCTCAAAAAGTCCACACAACATAGATCCCACGTTTATTCCAAACAAATTTATAGATCACATTCTTGCCAATGAAGTAGTAGGAAGTGGGTATGCAAAATTAGAAATTGCAATTGGTGTAGTAGTCATTAGAGAAAGATTCCTATAACCAAATAGGTAAGAGTTCATGCTCTTTGATGCAAATAGCATTTAAAGTTAAAAGGCTGCCAAAGGACTCCCTGAGGGTAAGGTTAAAATTCACCACAAAGGTAATGACGCAACAATTCTTTTAGCGAACATGGCCAGCAATTTCCTCTCAGATGCTAGATAACTAGTTTTCTAACTTTTTTTTTTTTTATGATAATGCAATTTTATTAAAAGCAAACCAGCATAAGAGACATATACAAAGAAGCAACAAAGGAAACCAAACAAAAGGAAGAAAATGAAAGGCCAAACCCCAAAGCCACAGCTCACATAGCTAGAGAGATACAGTTATCAATGACAAAATTGTCACTTCCAACACCCATTTCAGCTAGAGTGTCAGGCTGTCAGCAACCCCATTCGCGAACAATTTAACGAGAGCAAAGGAAACTTCAAGCTCAGAGGCCAATACCACCACCTCGTCAAACAAATCTGCTAGGCGCCAAGGAGGATCAGAAGAAGCAAAAGCCCATCTTATGCACATAAAGAGTCCCATTCCATAATGAAGTTCCTGAAACCCATCTTGCCAGCTTCTCGCAGACCTGTCCGAAGGGCAAGCAACTCAGCCTCATTCATCGATCTGAAACCAGAAGGTCCCCAAAAGAGAGAAGCTTAACTCCCACACTATCTCTGAAAACACCCCCTATACCTGATTGACCCAGGTTACCTAAAGCACTCCTATCAAAATTAATCTTTAAGGCACACAGTGGCAGAGGCGTCCAAGGAGGCATAGCCTGGAGCATAAAGGGATAAGAGAACGTCACCTCTTTCCAACATCTCGTGATATCATTAAATAGAGTAACCTCTAAAAATAGGAAGGATAGAGACCCAAGAAGCAACAAGGAATTTAACCTTAAAAGCCAGTGCTTCTTTAGAGGAAGAAACCCCTTGAAACATCTTGAGTTCCTTTCTTTCCAAAGAGTCCATATAATAGCCAAAAAAGATGTTTTCCACATTACATTTCCTCTAGTAGAACCAACTCCCACAAACCATGCCTGATAAAATTCTTCATTGAATCCTGAGAAACCTAGCTACAATCATCCATGACAGTGTCCGAGATCCACAAAAATCAAACTACCTCACAATGCAAAAGTAGGTGGTCTACAGATTCAGTAGTAAGGATAGCACCTGAAATGGGCAGCCAAGCGAAAGCCTCAACCCTGGGAAGAGCTTTAGACTTCCACACCTCATCAAATGGAAAATCTAAGAGAGCATCAGCCCTCAAGGCCATGAAAAAAAAAAAAAAAAGCAACGGAGAAAGATCCGTCAATTGTGCCTGTCCAAACTCTCGTCCTTTCTTCCGTCCACAATGAAGACACTATCCAACACAACAAGCAATGCAGCAAAATCTTCGATCTCCCCCTCATCAAGATTTCTTCTAAAGATAGGACCCCAAACTACTTGTTCACCATTTTTCGAGAAGCGATCTCTAACCATAGCCGAAACGTCACGAGTACAACGAAAGAGATTAGGGAATTGAGATGCCAGAGAGAAGCTTCCTCCACCCAGGTATCCAGCCGAATCTGATCCTGTCTCCTGTCCGTCTCCTGTCCCAATTCTGTAGTGAACCATGGAATCAAAAGATGCCCTAAAGACAGCAGGTCCCTCCACAACCTCAACTGGTGAGGTTTTGTCCTCAAGTTATCCCACCCACCTCTGGTGACATTATTACTTAACCATCACAATCTGCTACCATAAACTGTCTTGACCATCACCAAGCCGCCAAAGCCATTTTCCAAGAAGAGCTTCATTGAACAATTTCAAAGGCCTAATACCAAGGCCTCCTTCCTTTTTAGATGTACAGATTTTACTCCAGCTAAGAAGATGTATTATTTTACTTTCAGCCCTACCTCTCCAAAGAAAATCACGCTGGAAACTAGTTTTCTAACTTTGCCAACAAGGTTTTGGAAGTGGCTGATTTAGATTGAACAAAAGTTTTAGAGGAATCGTTCATAGGAGTACTATTTGCTTCTATGTTTCACAGATAGTAGTTTCCTCTTTGTTCTTAACAACCCTTTTCCTGAGTTGATAGTACTCAGTATTGTGTATTTTTTTTCCTTCATCTTCGTTCTTTTAATTTTTTTTTCTTCAGGATGCGAATGACACATACAACCTTGCCGGCACTTACAAAAATTAGAAATAAAGGATATCTCTTTTACTTTTTCGGTGCTTCATACATGAGGGAGAAGGGTGGGGGGGTTTGGTTTGTTGAGAGAGAGACCTTGCTTTCATGCACCAAAGCTAGAGGTAAAGGTATTACGACCATCATTTATATATATGAAAAATAAAGTAGAACTCATTAAGCCACCTAAAAAGCTGGGATGAGGTTATGGTGATGATGATATGACAGTTATAAAACAGTAATGTTTATGAGCAAAAGGTGCCCACCTCATCAATTAAAAGAACTGTACCATCAGATCCTTTTCCAAATTCATACTTTGTATCCACTAACAGTAGGCCATGTTCCAAAGCCACGCGCTGCAATTAACAAGGCATGATAAATATAGTGTAAGGATAACTTGCAATCATAATGGAGGTTAAATTATATAAAATAATGATGCCACGATATTCAAATCTTATGTAAGGAAAAAAGAATCCATGTACAACTCTGAGTTTTCATAAATGGAAAACATTCCTTGCACCCTCCAATTCATATCATTACAGCCTAGATCAAACGACAGAATAAAAGCAAACTGTAATCCATCATTGTCCCCAACGACAATGTCAAATTACTCCAATAAAAGGTAAAGAGCTGTTTGTGTAAAGGTATAGCAGCCACATTGAAATTTGGACACACAAAAATTAGTAGCATTTTATTGATTCAAAGAATTGTTGGCATCTCTTTTATTATTATTATTATTATCATGGATTGACTGAGAGAGGAAATACGGACAATACCTGTGACTCGTGAGACAAGTTTAACATGTCTGACACAGTCATGGATTGACTGAGAGAGGAATTATTATTATCAAGCTTACTTATAAAAGGTACCAGGCAATGTCTTGGCCCTTGACTTTAAGAGGGCATGATTTGCATATTAATTGGCTTGTCTTTAGATGCATTGTGAACTCAAGTTTAACAAAGTTTTTTTCCTCCTTTTGGAAGTCATGAAAAATAACACAGATATTGGAAGTTTTAAAAAAAGCTTTACAAGGTTGAAATAACAAAAGAAAATTATTATCAATTCCATCACTAGGGACAAACAAGAGTTTAAATTTAGCCCCAGTGCGACTATGCTTTTAGTAAGATAGCATAAGAAACCTTTTTTTTTCCTTTTCTGCACTGTACAGGACAATAGAAAATATAATATTCAAGATAATCAGGTTCTGACACTTAAGTCTAGGAGTTGTTCTTAGATATTAAACTATACCACATACTTGAATAAACATTTCATTAAAAAAAAAAGAAGAAGAAAAAAAGCCCATAATGTAAGAAGTGAAAACATCTAAGCTTAGAAAGAAGAGTTAAGGCCAGCCACCTGGCCGTATTCAAATAAACTCAAGGCTTTGCTGCTTGCTTCATCATAATCACTTTGAGTCATCAGACCTCGTTCAACTATCTGGAGATGATCACATTGAACAGATAAGCAAACAATGTAACTGACTAATTAACATGTGCAATAAACATTTTTTCCCGAAATGGTAACTGCAAAACCATAAACAGAGAACCCATCACGAAGAATTGAGTTCTGAATAATATATCTCGTAAATATTATTTCATTTAGGCTGGATGATGGACTTAGAGATGATCTCTAAACAACAAATCATATTCTCATAAACCACCTATAACTCAAATCAAGCAGGAAAACCATTTACATGAATGCATTACAATTGTTCGTCAAACTTGTAACATTTCAAGATCTTATTAGATATGTATCATGTGTATACTTCATTTTTATAATCGCCATATCAATGGCATGACCCTGCCACATCCGACGCCGTATCTGGCCATCATATACCTTAACAATTGGCATGTTTTTTTTATAAAGAATCAACCTAAATTGAAAAGGACATAATTGATGTATGTAAGCACGTCATGCCTTCATTTGCAAATCCATGCAGTGACACATCTTCCCACGACTTCATTACAACTCAAAAACACAAAGTAGGATTACACAAGGATTAAACCACGGGAAATGCAGAAGAAATCAAACAAAAAACAAACCTCTTCTGGAGCTATGGGAACATCGTGATCTACAGCCTTAGTTGTTGGTGTAATTATATTTGCAGGCAGCTTTTGGTTCTTCCCTAGACCTATGTAACATATTCTGAGACCATTAGGATGGCAAACGCAATTTAATAGATGCATAAACAATCTAAATCATTTAACTTGGAATGCGTACCCTCTGGAAGAATATTGCCACAATAACACCTCACACCTTTGTTGTAGACAGTCCATAGTGACGTATCAGTGCTTCCCGTCACAAAACCCCTAACTAAAAGTAAGCATCATATGTTAACTTCCATCATATATACATATAGCTCTACAAATTTAGAAGCTAGATAGATGTAAAATAAAGCATACCAAAAATGACCAAAGTCATATGCCCTAAGGAAGAAAAACTCAGAATAGTGTGACACTGACAGTGCAACTGTGCAAGGCCACTTGGCAAGAAGGTGTGAAATATAATAACATGTTGAGTCAGATTTGGCCCTTCTAGAAATGCATATTATTCCAGCTTCCAGTAGCAATATTAGATAGTTGAAAAGATAAATACATAGAAGAGAGAGAGAGAGAGAGAATTCACAGCCAATGTATAACTCACCAACAAACTCGACTGGAAACACCGAGCATTTCTTGGCGATTGTAACATTTTTATCAGGAGCCGACACCACAGCATTTGGAGTTATGTGTTGAGTTTGGTTAAACCACCATAAGCTTGTCTCATTCAGTACCTGAAATTCACAATCAAGTTTGGACATCGAACAAAAGAAAAATACCATTTCATATACAATTATGCTGTGCCTTAGCAAAGTAGATACAAACAGACTTTCTTTGCAGAGTCAACAGCGTTTCCATAATTCAAATGACAACTGCAGTGATAAAGATGCTAGTGATGATGATTCAGTAATGCTTAACATCTTTTTTTACCGAATTTTACAATACACCATAGCCAACCAAAAAAAAAAACCTGATAGATTTTGGCTCATTCATAACTGGGAGTCATCTTTGCGAATTCTAATTTTTGTATCCCACCTTAATTCCAGCCATGTTTTCTTTAACTCCACAATCTATCATGTCTTTCCTTAATAATATTATGGGTTCCACTAGAAAGGAAAAGACATTAATGCAATAAAAATGAGAATCAATAAGTAATTCAGGGCACGTTTGGAGACAGCCATGAAATCGAACATTGAAGAAGAAGAAGAAGAAGAAGGACCTGGCCTTTAAAGGGAATTGAAGCAAGAACCCTATCAAAAGCACTCTGTCGATCCGTAGTAACGAGAACAAGGTAATCCCCGCTTTCATAGATATCTCTCACCTGCAAAGAAAAAAAAAAGAAACCATTGCCTTTCTGTTGGGAATCTAAGGGAAATTCTAATAAAATTTAAACTTTTTCCCAGAAAAATCCAAACTTTCCCATAAAAATCCAAACTTTTCCAAGAAAAGTATTGAAAACTTTTCCCAAAAGACGGGAATTTTCTCGTGGAATTACCTTGCCTCGGGTCTTGGATTGGAGACCGGGAACGGTGCGATCGAGGTAGGTTTCGGAGAGACAGCTGGAGAGAGAATCGCGAACGTTGCTGAGGACGTCTTCTCTGCGAAGGGCTGCTTCTAGCAAGGGCGTCCAATGATTTATGGGTCGAGCTTACTGTAAGAGTAAGACTAGTGGGATTGGAATGGTTTTTTCGATCTGAATTTTCATGGTGGATGGGAGGAATGATGTTTTGTTGGAGGAGAGGGCTTTGGGAGGGTTTGAGGCAGGAAGGGATTGGGAAAGAGCGGCCATTACCAACAATGGAAAAAAGGCAGCAACTGCTACTGCTGCTCCAAGCGCGCTTTATTTAAGCAAAACTTTGGAGTGAGTGCTCACGGGACGTGGCATTCAAGGTGCATTTTTAAGGCATTCTGTTTGGCAGCATTTCATTTCATCTCGAAAATGTTTCTGTGCCGAAAATGTTCTATTCTGAGAACGTGGGGACTTGAGAGAAAGAGAGAGGTGTTGGCAGCGTGGGAGAGAATGAATCGGGTATAGGGTTTTGAGACTCTTAAGTCGGGAATGCTCAGAAACGTTTTTGTTAAAGGGACTGGATTTGAATAGGCATTGAAACTGTCTGACCCAGCCCATGAACACCCATAAGAAAAAACCTAGAATAGATTTTGATTCTTTGGGATTGGAGCCTTCACTTGACTCTTTTTTATTATCCAACAAAATATACTTTATGTACAAATGCACACTGAGGGGCGGTATTTTTAATGTTTCTTTGTTCAACTTCTACAGTTGATTTCGAGTTTAAGATTAATTTACATATAATAAAAAATGGTATAATAAAATAATACCAGCATATTCTTATTAATAAGAAATTGTATAAAAATATATTAATAAAATATTCATACTGTAATTTATATATATAATTTAATAGACCCAGACTTCAATCTAATTATCAAATGGATCCAAATAGAAAGGCCATGCCTTGATTGTTCAACCCTCAGGTCACCAAATAAGTGGCGGTCCATTGGCATCCCTAATTGCAAGAGTCGTCAAAAGAGAAACCAATGAACCGTGAGCTGCTGAGTGCTGCCCCATCACATCTTGGTGAGACCATTATCCCGACCAAATGAAAGTGGGCAGTGGATACAAGTGGAAGTAAACTAGCTCCATTGGAAACTTTTAGCCCTTTAAAGTGATAAAACTCGATGGCGCCCTGTTGATTATATTAGTAGTTATAATGTGAGGATTGTCATTGGGAACAGGAGAAAATAGGGGAAAACCATCTCATACCACTTTCCTAAAGTCCTAACTCCTAACTCTCGTCCTTTCACCAGAAACTCTCTTTTGCTATCGTGAAAATGTGCCCAATTAGAGAAATGAAAAGAATTAAGTTATGGCAGTGGTCAGGCTTACTTGGCTAAGCATTGGCAGTGATATGTATAGGTTTTAACCCAAATCCAACTCCTTCATTATTGGGTACCCCAAACCCTTAATTAATAGATGAATACAGGTTCAGTTCCATGACAGATTGGGTTGGGTTTCAGCTGGGTTGGTAGGTCAAATAGCAATATGGACTCAAAAAGTCCGGCCCATTTTACTAATTGGATCATAAAATCACACCCCAAGACCATTCGGGATTTTAAAATGGGTGAAGCCAAGCCCTGATTCAGGGTTGGTTTCTAGTTGGACTGCCAGGGAGGGCACGGAATTAACACTCATAGGCAGTGCGTACTATCTTAGCCTTTGCCGGTAGTCCTTCAAAAGATATGTAACCATAAATTTCACACGACCAAACTACCACCCAACTTCTAGTTGTTCTCTTATAACGGCATCTTACCCAGTGGGTAAGACATGCAGTTCTTACTTAGAGGTCCCTGGCCTCCCCCTTCTCCTTGCACCCCCCTTCTCCTTGCACATGCCAGTTTCTTCTGCTCCCATGTGAAAGTCTCCTTGCATGAGCAAATTCCCTTCTCCACGCATGCGTAAGTTCTGTCAGCCTCACGTGTGCGAGTCTCTCAAGGGTACCCAGCCCCTTAGCTGACCTACCAAAAAAACACTCGCTGTTCTCTTTGTTGATCTCAGGTGGACCACACAAATACATCATTAACCGCAAAATCAGCACTCCTTAGAGATCCAAGTTATAAGCCCACAAAAAATGAACCAAAAGTAATTCCGGGCCACAAAATGGCCGGATAGTACTGCCTACGAGTGCACATGTACAAGTGGGGAGAGAACCCACGTAGGAGGGGAGGCAGCACTTACGCAAGGGTTCCCAACCAACTGGGCAACAAAACCTGAGTTAGATTCCACGCTTTTTTTGAGTTACATCCATCACCCTCCATGCTCACCCACACCAAGAAAAAGGTCATTTGATCATTTGCACCTGTTGGCTCAGTGAAGCAAATGTTAGTGCCTACCTTAGTCCTTGCTGTCCTGAGATCAAGTCTCACTGGCACAACCAATGTCCTCACCGGAGCTTGCCACAAAGGTGATATATTCAGAGCACTGAAGCTGATAATTTAACAAACTGTCGGATGAAATAGCATTCCATAAGTTAAAATTAGTGAAGAAACTGAAAAGCCGCAAAAACCGAGTGCGCTTTGCGATGCCACAGTTCTAAAATGTTTAAGTATACATGTGGACGAGGAAACAACATTGTACGACGGACAGAAGACTTCTAGTTCATAAAAATAGAAAAATGTTACAATTTATGAGGAACATTAAAGTAAGTGTAAAGAAGGCTTCACCAACCCCATCTCTTTTTTCTTTTTGACAGCCTCCAGCAATTCGAAGCATGTGGTCTCCACTTGTCCTCTGATTTACTGTTCCTTCCGAGCTTTAGATCTGGCGGGCTTTGCTGGTTTAATGACGTAACCCAGAAGGATCACTATAATGGGAACGATGGTGCCAATGTAATACACACTTCCATAAGAAGCAATTGTTTCATGCATGCTCAACACCTTCAAACACAAAAGCACAGAAATTAAATTTACATGAAGCTTGACGATCTATAATTAGAACGTCTCAGACAGACAATTAAGACTAGGTAACAGATGTATATAGATCGTCTCAGACAGACAATTAAGACTAGGTAACAGATGTACCTTCCGACAAAATAAATAAATATATAAGGATTTTAGTCCGGCTTACTAGCTCAACGAGTAAGGGACATCAATGCCCTGTGCGGGCAGGCTCTTTAGGTAAATTTCAGCCCCGGTTGGTACTGGGAGGTACTGTACTATTAATGCCTTGAGAAAAAATAGGTCAGATGCATTGCTTAGGAGGGTGGACTAGGATTACCAAACCAAGAAAGTTTACGCAACAGATGCAAGGATGCAGATATAATAACCAAACGAAATGTTTCTTAATTTAACTGTTAAAAAAATAGATTGTAAACTAAATGATTTTTTCCATCACAATCTGTATAACCAGTTGTTACTTATTACCAGTGCTTCAAAGTCAAGAGAAGTGGAGGGGAAAGTATTGAACCAAAACACAAATACAGAAAGGCAAGTAACTATTCAAAATGTACGTGTGTATAGAGCAATTCTCCCATACAAGCTTCCGAATGAAGTGAACCGTTGGATCTAGGGTCAATTTCATTGTTTTACAAAAAGCTGTTAAACTTGTGAACCACAGATGAATAGGTTAGAGGTATTAGACTGACTTCAAATTTGACATCTAAGTCGGCCCCACTTGGGTCTTTCAATCCCAGCCCCTATTCCATAATTTGTGGGATCCTAAGTAGGCCTCATGAGGTGGCTTGTACCGTAAGACCGTAAAGGAAGCTTGTAAAAGAGCATTACTCTAAATATATATATATATATATATATGGAAATTCTCAAAAATGCCCCACTTCAAAAACGCCACTTCTCCGCCCTCTTTTTTTGGTCATGGGGCCTATGTTGAGTCAATCTAGTCTTTTCACACAAACTAACCCCACATGAATAGTCACTAATCCAAGTTTGACACTCATCCAAATTTTCCTCACCGTTATATTGAAATCAAGATAAAATGATGCCTCTAAACGACTAAATTTTAGGGTCATGGATCAAAAGGACGGGATGATCTTATAGACTCAAGAGTTTGCATATAGGTAGGCCTCATATGGATCTTTCCATCCAATAAACTTCCATAATCATCATGCATTCCAATGGACTCAACTAAGAGGGGAGTTTACTCCTAAAAAATGCATGAGCGCAATGTAGCGCTCCATATATATATATATATATATATATATATATATATATAGGGAGGTGCTTGTGAGAAACACTCTCACCTTACTATGAGAGGTAAGATAGGGGCCCTCACATCCATATCCAATGTCAACAACTTAAATATGCGGGCCCCCACCTTTATCTCTCATAGTAAGGTGAGAGTTTCTCTCACAAAAGCACCTCTCATATATATATATATATATATATATATATGGGTAATATTCAGGTGAGAACTAGTTCTCACCCAATATATGATAACTTTTTGTGGGGCCCAACTGTGGGCCCCATTTGGGGATGGGACCAGAGGGGATAGAAAGATCTATGTGAGACCACCCCAAGTATCAAGTTTGACCCCAACCCCATGCCCCTAACCCCTTCATCCATGACCCACAAGTTTAATTGCTTCATATTCAAAAAAATATTCAACCCTCAATCCAACGGTTCGGTCCATTCATATGTATGCCAATCCTTGGGATCAATGAATATCAAGGGGTTCCCTATTGGTTTTTAGATTTGGATGGGTTGTTTAGTAGGCCCCATAAAAAAGTTCTCATATAATAGGTGAGAAATAGATGTCCGAGGTGGGTTCCAAAAAGAGTACCTAGGAATAGGTCATCTGCTTTTTGGGATGTAATTTCTAGTTTTGGGGATGAGTCTAAAGTTAGGCAAGATCTATATGAAAGGTTTAGGATTCTTAGTGGGGGAGGGGGATAATGTCCGTTTTTGGTTTGATGATTGGGTGGGTGTGGGTCTTTTATACCTTTTGTTTCCTTGAGTATTTAGAGTCGTGTCTAATAAAGAATATTATGTTTGAGTCAGCAATGTGGTGTCTTGGGATATAAGTTTTAGGAGGGCCCTTCGACAGTCAGAGTTGGTGGAGTTTAAGTCCTTGTCGAGTCTTCTTGCTAACGTTGTTTTATGCAGGGATTCTACAAACCGTCACATTTGGAAGCCGCATCCCACGGGATCTTTCTCCTCAAGATCCTTTTACAAGGAGATGGATTCTATGAATGTAGTTCAATCGCCTGGTGCTTCAGTTTGGATGGGACTTGGCCCACCTAGAGTAGATGCTTTTTGTTGGTTGGCAGTGGCGGGCAAGATTTCAATGGCGGATATTTTAAGAAGAAAGGGGTTGACATCGGGTTCAGACACATGTTGCTTTTGCAGGAGGGAGAGGGTGTCAATAGATCATTTGTTCATTCAGTGTGATGTTGCTTCATTTATTTGAAGGTATTTTCTCAAAGTAAGTGGTGTGAGTTGGTGCCTCCCAAGTTCTTTACTGATTTTGTTTGAGGCGTGGAAGGGGACCCCTTTGGTCGGTATTGGGAGGATCTTATGGAGGATCATTCCTCTATCCATCCTTTGGTCAGTTTGGAAAGAGCGAAATGATAGAATTTTTAACATAAAAGGATCAACAAGGGAGGATCTATTGTCAATTGTGGTTTTGAGGATCACTAAATGGGCTCGTGTCAGAAAGGATTTTGCAGACATTAAGATAGATAACATCATGAAAAATTGGGGAGTCTATTGAAGATGGGAGCCCTAAAGGCCATTCAAAAAAAAAAAAAAAGGATGGGAGCCCTAAAGAAGAAAAGGAAAGTTAGTTGGTGCACTCCTCCGTCTGGAGTTCTAAAATTCAATGTCGATGGAGCAGCAAGGGGAAAACCAGGGTTGGTAGGCATTGGTGGCATTTTAAGAAATCACAAAGGGAAAGTTATGTACATGTTTTCTAAGCATGTTGGAATTAAAGACTCTAATGAAGCGGAAATTCTTGCCATCTTGGAAGCTCTTCGTATCATTCATAATTTAGAACACCATGTTCTTATTGTGGAGAGTGACTCTGCTAATGCCATATCTTGGGTAAAATCTTTGAAAGGGCCTTAGAAAATGCAATTCTTATTCAATGAAATTAGTTCTCTACTTTCTGATTTACAGGTTTCTTTTCAACATGTTAGTAGATCTACAAATGGAATGGCGGATTGTCTAGCTAAACAGGGGGTTGACCGGTCTTGTAATCTTAGCACCTCTTTAGTGTAGTTGGTGGGTGCTTGGTATACTTCTCTTGTACCAGGTCACCGATGAGTGGTTCTTTATGTATGTTAGTTCATAAGCTGTAATCTTTTTCTTTAATGAATTTTACTGTCACCGATCAATATATATATATATATACGAGAGAGAGAGAGAGAGAGAGAGAGAGAGAGAGAGAGAGAGAAGCAAGTCATGTTGGCAAAATTAAAATTTTATCCAT
Source organism: Camphora micrantha (assembly GCA_003546025.1). Classification (NCBI taxonomy): domain Eukaryota; kingdom Viridiplantae; phylum Streptophyta; class Magnoliopsida; order Laurales; family Lauraceae; genus Camphora; species Camphora micrantha. Next base: position 64,088,410 of record QPKB01000003.1, read on the forward strand.
AAAAGAATTCAAATTAGAACTGCACCAGATGTACTTACCATGAAACCAATACATGAATAGTTCAGAACCAGTAATGTGTACAAGAAATTTGTAAATGCCAGCATCTTCCCAAACAAGTCCATTTTTGGGGGCACTGCCTGCTGCCATCTGTATATAACTGCTCATATACAAGAAAAGCAAAAACATGTAACAGCTTTATTAGGTGATACAAATAAAAAAGACTTTTTCTTCTTCTTTTTTTTCCTACTACCTTCCAAAAAAAAAAAAAAAAAACCACATCATCTGTATTAGAGCCAGGGAACTTTTGCGAAAATTCAAGAACAGGAAAAGAAATTTTCATTTTTCAAGTCCCAAAATAGGCATCATTTACACAGGGCCACTGGCTCAATGCTTTAATCAGAAAAGTTGAAAGATGCATGCAGCAATAAAAGAAAATTGTACACACTTAAACAATAATTGCAGCAAAGAATAGAAGGATACCTCTTGAACCTGCAATCATTAGTGCTGATTGCACAAAAAATATGATGTATCCTGGGTATAGTCCCTGCAAATTATTGATACCAGAAAAGGGACGAAATTCAATTAGACTAGAGTGCAAGTGATAAGATATAAGAATGAAATCTTAACCACCAATCACATGAATAACAGTAATAATGTTGATGAAACAGTCAAGAGTAAAGACTTAAGGGCATGTTTGGGTCAGCTTCTTCTAACTCAAACCTGCTTTTCTAAAAATAGCTTCTAAAAATCTACTTCTTCAAAGTTAGCTTTTTAAGAGAAAATGTCATTTGGTTGGATCAACTTTCGCAATTACTTTTTAATAGCAAAGGCATCCAAAGTTGTTTGGTTTGACATACAGAAAGCAACCTTTATCAAATAATTTTACATTAAGCTTTTAAAAATAAATTACACAATATACAAGAGCCTTGTGGGTAAATAAAATGGGCCCACATCAAACTGTAGATGTGTCATTTAATGTGGGCCCCGTCTGAAAACAACTTGAATTTAGCAGTCATTACAAAAATAACAAAAACTTTAATTTTATATAATGCTGTCTTGCATTCATATAAAAAAAAAAAAAAAAAAACTCAACATATTTGGAAAAGATAATAATATACTTCAACTGTTTGTAAGCTAATCCATGTTCCACACGGCCAAGGAAGCACCCCTGGTTTGCCCCCCTGCAGGGTACGGCATTAGGTCGCCAGTGAGGTCGCTTGGTTTTCTTTGATTCTTTGTTATATATTAATTGCATATTTGGCCTAGTGGTATGACTGGTCCATGTGTGAATGGAGGGTCCATATCAGTGGTATGACTGGTCCATCTGTGATATGCAAGAATATTAGTATCTATTACCTGCACCTCAACAACCTAATGTTCTGGAAATAAGATATCATATGGTACCAAAACGATGCTAGTAATGCACAGTGAAATGGCAAATTTGATTAAGTAACATTTGCACAAATAAATCTGAGGGAAAAAAAACTAAAATCACCTTGTCTTCTCCATTCTTGAGGAAGAGAAGAAGAAAACATGGCATGAACAATAGCCAGCCATTCGTCACAAAATGTATGAAAATAAATTAGTCCCAAGGAATCAATGCATCACATCACAAAGAAATCAAGAATTGCAGCTGTCATATAACTTGAGAAATATTAATCTGAAATTCCATCGCAAGAAAACCCACAACATACAGCTGTCATGTGTCGTTCATGTCAGCAGATACGCCCAATAACTGGGCACGCCAGGAAATGAACACAACCAGCTGTTATAATTTGAGCACTTTTAACCACCAGCCCACAAGCCAGTTTTTGTGGTAGAGGGTTATTCTTTATTTGTACAAAAGATAATGCTAGACTTGGAAAATTCTCCAAAACGCCCCTTTTTCACGTCATCCCCTCTCATCCAAAGAGGATTGTGTGGGGGTTGGGTTGATCATGGGTGGCCGAAGAGAGCCCTATAAATCAGAGAATTCAAGTCTCTGGATAATTTGCGGTATTGTACATAAAACCATAATGTGTTAGGATCCAAGATGAACACACCCAAAATTAAGAAACAACAGTTCTATCATTTTTTTAGTGAAACACCTTCTTTCAGGGGATTGGAAAAGCACAAAAGTATGGTTTAACGGATGCCAAAAGTGAAAGAACCAGCAGGTCATTCATCAAAGTTGCAAGAGTATATCCCACGTAGGCATAAAGGAAATACTGTACTCACATGCCAAACAGCACTAATAGTCTGTGTTGCCAGCAACTGAAAAAATCCAGCTTTCTTCCCCTTCTGAACGAGCCTTTCATAAACATCTAAACAAACAGAAAATAAGATAACAAGGCAACATAATCTTTTAACTACACATTACTGGATTTCAATTTGACTACCTTTTTCACTGTTGCATCAAACATTCTCAATACTGAAATGTACAACAAAACACCTACTGGTACAGGCAACAATGGTACAGGCAACAAGAGAATAATGATAATGCAGTAGAGACCATGATAATTTGTATGCCTTGAGCATATCTGCTACACAACCAAAATATTAATTTTGACCTCGACCATGCAAATTGGAGACCCGACTCCTGGATGGGCGAATGAACAAAAGTTACATCACAAACGATCCTAATTTGCTATGTTGCATCCCCCTCATACACGTGCACATACACACACCCACACGCACACAATCTTTCCAGCCCATGGTTCGATGGTCCAACCAATAGTAAAAATAACACTCTTTCCAGCCAATGATTCAATGGTCCAACCAATCCACACGTCTGTACTCTTTCCAGCCCATGGTTCAATGGTCCGACCGATAGTAAAAATAACACTCTTTCCAGTCCATGATTCAATAATCCAACACACTAGAAGACCTATATCAGCTGGTTCATAGACTCACATCAACCAATATCCCTAGTATCAGCCGATATTATTGGCTGTGACAGCTACTACGACTCATATTCTCGGCCACTATGGTCACTTCAGCCACAAATTTTTTTTTTATTTTCAACCCCCTCTTTTGTTTAATGGTATTGAATTCTTAGGATTCTAGACAATGGCCTTCAATCAAAGAGGCTAAAAGTGAAGGATTAAAGGTGAAGAACCAAAAGGAGTAATCAGATGATTTCCGGTTTGATATAAAACGATTACCCAGCCAGCATCTCAGTAAATTAAGTTCTAGAAAAGAGATGTTCTCATCCATATAGGGATGTAAACAGGTCAAATTACTTAAAAACACCCGAGTAAATTAAACTCTAAAAAAGAGAATTCCCATCTAGTTAAGGATGCAAACGGGTCATTCATTTCGGATCAAGAAGGCAAGCTTAGAATGACACCAAATTCCTAAAAACACATACTCCAATAACAAAACTTCAAAAGATTCAACATCTTAAGATAAAATAACAATAGAGGAGTGGACCTATATGACTTGAGGGGGCCTGCTACATACCCAAATATTGTGCCCTAATGGGGTGAAATGATGCCTAATGGGAAAAAAGATTCTAGCATTTTGCATTTTGCAATGCTTTGGATTTCTTGGATACTTCCATGGATCTTTTTGGGGGGCACTGTGACCATTACATACTGCTGCAAAGTATGCCAACCGTGATGCCCATTGCAACCATGATTTTAAACCATAATCCAAACTGTTGACGTGGCAGAGTCCACCATTTAGAAAAAATGAACAGTATTGCATAAGCCCATTGTTCAGTGATCCAAACTAGTAAATGGCCCATATTTAGTGATCCAGACTGTTAATATATGGGACCCATCACCCATAGCCAATGGAAGAAATTTTCTAAAAATATAAGATCCTTCGAATTCAAACTTTGGCTCTGATCTCCAATTACTAATGTTGTAGCCTATACCTAAAATAAAATAAACAGATTTATATAATCATTACACTATAGTGGGTCAAATCAAAATGAACAGCCCTATTGTGAAAAAAAAAAAAAATTAAAATTGCAATAGTATTTATCTGACCGAAATCTAGCCATTTTAGATCGAGCCAAACAGTTTTGGCTTGTTTAGCTGAACGAACCAAATTTGACTACTAAGCTTTCAGCTCACCAAGGGTGCATCAAACTGAAATACACCGTAAATTAACCCCTTTATAAATTAGGACATTGACAAACCTCTAGAATCACAAAGAAGTAGGGCTTTACACAAGTATGCCATGAATTACCATTTGATAAACCCACCACTAGAGAAACTGATGAAAGGAGTATGAGATTATCTGGATGGGATAGAAGAAACTTACAGTAACGAAGCCAAGAGCTGACTTGTATGTTCCACACGAGCGGCAACTCCACTGCACTTTTTGCAAACTCAACACCAAGAACATCAACATTCTTTGCACGGTCCCATTTGGGTTTAGGCGGAGAAGTATCAGACCAACCACTAAACCCCAAACCAGAAATGATGATGGAAGCCTCCGAGATGGACCAAATAAAATAATACTTCCAGCGTGCTGTAAAACCAGACATGTACTGGTAGCCCAACCGCTTCCAGAACCCCCACTCTTGATATACGGGATTTGTAAATCGTGCGAGTGGAAAATATGGGACCAAATATAAGTATATGCCCACGCATATAGCAGCTTGAACAAGAGCACGCAGTGTGGCACCATAAGGTGACGGTGATGGTTGTTTCTCAGCCACACTCCAAATCTGCCAAATGGAAGATGATAATTAAGGAAAGCGTATTTAATATTTATGATTGTGTAAGGAATGCATGCTACAGTACACTTACTCCTCTCTTTTCCGTCCATTCAAGGTAATCCTTCATTTCATAAACTGGTCCAGCGAAGTGACTTCCACAACAAAGGCAGTAACCAACATACTCAATAAAAGAAGGACATCGAATCAGCCGGTTTTTCTTTTGCGCGTCACGCAGGCCTTCTTCTTTCAACAACCCATCATTGTAATTTACTGAACATGAGATGACTTTCAACGTCAACACCATTAGAGCTCCTATAAAAAGATGAAAGCAGTGATTCACCATAAACCATACATGTAAGGTCATAGCTTGTGTATAGAAAAAGAAAGTAAGTTTCCTCGATACAACCAATATAACTGACAAGAACTTATCAATGCAGTGAGTAGCATAGAAGTTAGTGTGTTAAATCATGAGAATGATGAGATAAGATACTTAAATACCAGTAATTAATACTACCAGCAGATCACATGAAAAAGTTTTCTTGTTTGTAAGCAATTACAACGGTCAAAAGTTAGTGTGTTATATCTTAGTGCTCCTGTAATGTAGTTGTGGTTCGTGGCCGGTATATTTCTCTTGTACCGGTGCACCTATGATAGGTTTTTTTGTTTGACTTTCTAAGTTGTACCTTCTTTCTCTTTAATGAAATTTTACTGTTGCCAATAAAAAGAAATTACAACAGTGAAAAGAAGATAAGAGCCCATGGCACAGAGAAAAATGCTCACTATTGCAACCTTGAGGTTATGGGTTCAAATCATGTTACCAATCAAACCACAGATATATATATATATATGTATATATATGGGAGATGCTCTTATGAGAGATATCTCTCACCTTATATGAGAGATAGGGTGGCCCCATATGGGAGGTGCTCTTGTGAGAGACACTCTCACCTTACTATGAGAGATAAGGTGGGGGCCCTCACATCCATGTCCAATGCCAACAACTTAAATGTGAGGGCCCCCACCTTTATCTCTCATCGTAAGGTGAGTGTCTCTCACAAGAGCACCTCCCTATATATATATATATATTTTGAAAAGAATTTAGACAACACATTCCTTTTTTTCCACCAAGTTGGCCTGGTGGCTAGGGCCTAGGGGAGACTAAGGAAGCAAGGATCGATCCCTATGTGGAACTGTGGGAGCGGGTGTGCTATGCAAAGCAATCATACTGTGATTCCCAAACAACACATTCCTTTAGCATTACTCCAGGTCCTCATGTTTATATCTCAATTAACTATTCAAGCAACTATACAAAAATAAATAAATGAAATGAAATGAAATGTTTAAGCCACTAGGACCATGTCAAGCCAAAAACCTTGTGCAAGAAAGTTCCGTCTCGACTCCTTGAATCTCAAATGAGTAAACTTTTGGCAGAAACTGAAGCCACCCCTTCCACAATGCTAAGTCTCCTATAGAATCCCCAGTTTGAATCCCTGACGCTGGTAAACTGTTTCTATAACAATCCACCAACTTCTAAAAAATGCATCATTGTCAAAGCCAAGCCAAGCCTCTTTCTTTGACTAGCAAACATCTTGTCAAGTAATAGGATTTATCTCTTACAGAACTTTCCACTTCAAAAAAAAAAAAAAAGAAGCAATTTAAAGTTTATACTTTATACACTCCAAATGCATGTGTACATGCTACAGATAGCCCAACAATGGCACAAGATAAACCCAAAATATTCGAGATTGCTTTGCTAAGAACATACATTGAAAGAAAATGAGAAACAAACTTGCACTCCCATGTCCAAATACAGACACCATTTGAAAATATAGTGTTAGAAGCAGTGAGGAAGCTGATCACAGATGCTCCACACAATAAATTAGTGAGACATTCAATCTTCACTGATCAAACTGGTAGCATGCTTGCCAACTACTTGAAGTATCTTTGTCTTTAGTTAAATTAGTAACAATATGGTGTGTAAAATAGCGTCAAGTAATCTATCTAAAGAAGTTGATGTGATATCTCCTACACCAGTTCAAAAAATGTTGAAAATACAGAGTCCCAAAAAGTATTACCAGTTGCATCGATGCCCCCTTCCTTCCATGCATCTCCACTCATATAGTACACATGGCTACATAAAGGATAAGTGCCAGTCAGAAGTTTCACGAGATGAAAATTTTGCTTTGGAACAAAAGCAGGTTTTCCACAGATTTCATGGCCAAGAAAGAAAAAGAAGCAACAAATTAGAGATCTAACATAATGGAAACAACAGCATCAGAGGGGAGTGTCTGTTTCACATAACCAAAGAAAGTGCTGAAAGCAAAAGTTCTTATGTTGGTATAACTTAATGTGAATCAATGCCAGTGACATTCAAAAGCTCACTTAAGGGGATGGAAAACTACATATGAATTATGAAATTTTTTGGGGCACAAGATTCTCAATAAGGGATTACAATCGAGATGATAAACTTAACATGGTCACCAATCACCATTTTCTATCAAAATAAACAAATGCATAATTAATATTTATTTGGACAGCCTTCCACTGATTTTATCAGAAGATTGATGTTTGCATGGAATTGATGGAGTTGAAGCTTCCCCTACAATTAAAATAAAAGTGCCACTGCATTTTTATCCAGAATTCAGATATCAGATGATAGAATTAAGGTTGACTAACAGCGTAGACACAACTTAAATGTAAACCACACATGTGTTATTGATATTGATCTACATGCATCCACTGATAATTCTAAGAAACGTCATTATTACGCATTCTGTGTGGTCGAATGATCTATGGTTCATAAAAAAAATTTTAATGAAAATCATTTTTCAACGAGAAAAAAAGGAATCTAATGTGAGCTAAAGGTTAAGAGAGCAATCATTGAAGAGGCTAAATGAATGATATTTCGCAACAATAAATGAGACACAAATGCACAGTTGACAGACTTCAAGTTAGAGCTTCATGTCCCCAATAGAGAAAATGCAAAATCCTACTACTACTTTCATGAAACCCTCAGTCTAGTTTATTATGCATGTTCATAAGTTACAGCCAGTGGATGCACTTAGGCCCCTAGTATACAATTCTCAGTCCAATGGAAACATTCCAAAAATCACCTCCAGAGCTAGATACCCTGTGTGGCTTGCCCCAAGGCCATCAAACATTGATATGAATCATCTCTTCCAGAACGTAGCCTCAATTCCTTATAGACGACAGTTCCTGTTTTGGTTCCTGCTAACATAAGGCATCCCAAATATCTTCCAGATTGGAAGATCTAGTTCTTCTCGTCGGTGACCTGCATAAGACAGCTAACAGTAGGCATACAGCAACTCTGGAAAAAGGGGAAAAATAGCAAATGGCTAGGATTTCCCTGTTAATAGGATTCTATCCATGAACTAAGAAGAGAACCAAACTTTAAGCATGCTGTAGAGAGCAAGGAGTAAGACACTATATTTCTAAATACTAACTATAAACATCGGATCCACTAGCGCACCCTAATACTCTTAATTCATCGTATCTGTGATGCAAACTACACACTAACACAAATCTACCATGCTAAGAAACACCAGGAAACAAACAAATACATCTCACAATACAACATGGGCCAACCAACACTCAGACTCTAAATCTGCCACTTCAAGGAATACTCTATTGATTTTCTCAGCAAACTGTTCTTAATGCATCTTGTTCTTTTAACAGAACACAATGTAATGTCAGGCAATTCAATGAACAAATTCTAGTGGAAAATTAAAAAATAATAATAATAATAAATAAACAGATCCATATAACAGAGAAATTTTAAAAAAGAAATCTGCTTGTGGAAATAGCAGAACTGATAAGCAACTGGACCCTAATATCACCATTTCTTGTATCCTGAGATGCGAACTAGACATTAATTCAAATCTATCGCTGCAATAAACACAACAAAACCAACACAAACACATCAAAGAAACCAGCATTGGCATACCAAACCCTAAAACGCCAGCTTCAGCTATCGATTTTGTTCGCAAACTTTTCAAAACTCAGCTCCTCTTAAAAAGTTAAAACACAACCCTTTCCAATGTCAAAACACAGAATTCAGCAAAACAGAAGATCAAATCCAACAAAAACCAGATCAGATCTGTGAGTTCTAAAGACGGCACTCACCATCCGATCAGATACCCGAATCCGGTGAAGAAGGTGAAGATGCCGCAACGGCGGCGGAAGAGGAGCATGGAGCCGTAGCCGAGAGTCATGGGAACGAGGAAGTGGAGGTTGGAGGAGAAGCCGAAGGAGAGGTAGGACAAGATCGCTCCGGTGAGGGCGGAGTAGAGGTGTTTGGGGAGAGCTCCGGGGACGAGACGGCAGAGGAAGCTTACAGGTATGGTGGCGACATAGCAGAGGAGGAATCGAAGGACTGGAACGGAGACTCCGATTGCAGAGGCCATGGAATCCATCTCGACCTCCATGGCTGCGGTTCTGCGATAAACCCGACTAGACTCTCCGCACTTCTCTCTCCTGTTTATAGAACACGCGTTTTTGTTTCGTATCGTTTTGTTTCGTTTGGTTAGAATTTAGAACAAATGCGAATCGCGGGCTGATATTAGAATTAGAAGCCTTGGTTTTCAGAGTTCGTACTTTGGTATGATCGTGGTTAAATTACGAAAAGGTCCTTGGTGGGGTCGGGGAGAGAAGGGATGGATCAGAAAATCCGTTGGGATTCGGGCTACCATACACGTGGCATACGAAAGAGAGACCCTTCTTGGAATGGATATTAAACTGTGGGGCTGATAGTGAAAAGAAAATATTAAAATGTGGCTGCCCTTGTGTAAAGGGATCACAATTAAACTTTGAGACTCTTGTAGGTGTGATTAATTACGCATCTAATTTCTTCAGTTTTGCGTTTATGGGTGTGGTTCTCCCACCGTTTCAAAACCCGAAGTGCATTTTTTTATCCTTTCCCTGCTAAACACCCAAAGTCCTTTTTAAGGCCACATGTATGTACAGGCATTTTACGTGGAATGAGGAACTTGTCGTGTTAGCAAAGTCCATGGTAAAAATAATAAAGGTTAGCAGAAGTCAATTTGTGCTTGTTGTGTTTGGTGCAGGTATGGGTTCCTTGGTCTAGATGGTATCTCTACCCGACCATAATTTTGAGTCCTAGCGAATCTGACACTTATCTCCATTTCTATTTCTGCCATCACTAAGATCATGTTTGGCAACTAAATTTTTAGGAAAAAGATTTTTAATTTCTCTAAAATATTATAAATCTATGTTTGGCAGTTATAAATTTCTGATGACTTGAATAAATTAAAATCTTCATAAGTTAGGATTTTCAAATCTTACAACCCCCCATAAGATTTGAAAACCCTCATATAAGTGGATCTCCACACCAAACCCTATTTCTCTCGGCTATATGCATCGATACACACCAATATCAATGTAAAATCATCAACTATACAAGTCCCCAGTGAGGAATCCTTATTCCAGTGGTAGTGAAGAATCATCAAATCTATAGATTCATCACCTATTTCCAAACATGCTCTAAATCGAAAGCATGGAATACCCAACAATCACGACATCCAATAAGCCCGCATCCCCATTAAGGAGCTCCTTAACTCCTGCCTCCCCACCACCACCACCAATTTCGTTTAGCTACTAGGTTAGAACCATTGCCATGCTATGCAAATTCATCCACTACTTTTTTATTTTTATTCTTTTAAACCCATCTACTCATGAGACCCACGGCAAATGCAACATTCGATCTCGTACACCATCGCATGCATGATGCTTCCCACAACGTGAGAATAAGGCTTGCCCCGCATCATTGCTTTATCTTCCTCAGTCGTAGACCCCGTTTGCTAGACAGTTTTTCACTTTTGCTAACGGGAGTATCGACTGGCTTACACATTATCATATCAAACCGTTTTAACATAGTTTCTAAATATGACTAAATAAGACTCCTGTGACAAAGTCAATAATTGATTCGGCCCGTCATAGCGATCTTTATGCCTAGTACATATTTAGCCTCACCTATGTCCTTCACCTCGAATCTTGACTTCAACCACTATTCGATTCCATTGATGGCATCCAAATCGTCACCAGTAATCAAGATGTCATCCATTGCGTTTAACATAGAAATATATATCAACACTATTGGGGACAAAATCAATTTCACTTATGGCTTAGTGAAATTTCTAGTACCACCGCCTCGATGACAATTTAAGTCCATAGAGTACATTTTGTAATTTATACACCTTATCCTGATGACCTTGCAAAAAAAAAAAAAAAATCAAGTTTTTTCATGTAAATCTCTTCATCTAATTCATAATTCAGGAAAGCAATTTTTACATTCATTTGGTGCAATCCAAGTAATGATAAGCCACAAACGCCATAAGGGACCTAATGGATTGGAATTTTACGACCGAGGAGCAAGTTTCATCATAATTAATTACTTCCACTTGCGTGAAGCCTTTGGCCACCAACAGTGCTTTGTATTTATGTAAGGAACCATCCGAATTGAATTTCTTCTTAAGAACCCATTTACAACCGATAGCCTTTCGACCTTTGGGTAGATCGACTAATTGTCACATAACTACTTCTTGTGAATTGATTCAATTCCCTTTCTCGTAGCATTCTTCCAATTTCAGCATCATGCCCATGGATTGTTTCAAAGTAGGATGTCGAATCCAAATCCTCCACGGTTTCCACTAAACCGCAATAATCATCCAGATATGCTGGATGTTTCATTATCCGAATGAATCTACTTAGTTCAGGTTGTTCGTCATCAAGTGGGCCTTGGCCAGGAGTTACATTTCCAATGTCTACCACATTGGACCCCACACTTGCTTAAACATCATTATCCTTAGAGATCTCATAGAACTCCACCATACGTGGTCTATCTCTAGGATTAACCGTTGGATTCTCAAGGAAATACATATATCAACATTTCATGATTATTTTATTATCGTGATCATACACACAATATCTTTTTGATTGACTTGGGTAGCCAACAAACGAGTAATTCTTCATCGTTTTCTTCCTGCAATTTGTGTTTTTCTTGTGGCGGTAATAAGACAAGTACGGGGCATCCCCAAACTTTTATGTGTTCCATTTTAGGTTTGGCTATAGTCCATAACTCGTATAGGGTCTTTGGCACAGATTTAAAGGGCACTCTGTTCAATATATATTGTGTAGTATTAATTGTCTCTCCCCATAATCCCCTGCCTAGCCTAGCCCAGGAGCCTTGAGCCCAAGGAATACTCAATTATTGGACAACCGATAACTAATCCCTAGGGCGCATGGAAAACCCTCCTATATATATGCATCAAGTAAAACTATGGAAGGTGGCTAACGAAGGTAAATGTCGAACACAAGACCTGAGGTGTTAAGGCGCAAAGTCCTTCGCCAATGCATCCACCATTGCCTAGCTATGGAGTCCCCTGTTTTTACAGCTAATCGAAATAAAAATCCTCTTTGTTTGTGAGTCCGATCAGAAGGTGTGGCCCACCGAGGAATAGATCCCATCTCTCCTCTTGTGTGAGTCCAAAGAGATAGAGATGGAGATCGCCTAAGAAGATGGAGATGGACCGAAAAGGGATCGCCATAGCAAAGAGGGAGGCTTTTAAGCCGATTTCGAGGAAACATCGAGGAAAGGTGGTTTATATATCCAAGAGAGTTTTCGTGGAATTGGAAGCCTTACACTCCCATGCAAAATGCAATTTCGAAGCTTATAAGGAAAAAGCAGACATGGAGGTATTCATTTTTGCCGACTTTTTGCCGCACCAAACCTCCATAATATACTCACGGTCCACACATTTTTTTTCACCCCAAAATATAAGGCCCCAAAATAATTCTCTCTTGAGAAGACATGACCAAGATTTTCACGGGGCCTTAAAGTGTCATTTATGGCCTATTATATTTTCAAATTTGCCCCTTATATTTCTATTGCTAGGAGTTCAATTGATTTTAGCACACTATTATAATTCTAGCAGTCCAAGTGTATCAAATCTAAACCATACATTCAGTTATGAACTTGCTTCACAAGCATTTCTCATTATTTTTGTGTACACTATTTCAATAGGGGCCCATTCAGATTTGATCCATGATGTGGTTGTAATAGATCCATAGCTTGGTATTTCAGCCCTAACAATGATCTTAAAATTTAAAATAAACAATGGGCCCCTGCCCAAATTTATTCACTTACTCACAGTGCATATGAGCACCGTGCATCTGGAACATCCAATACATAGGGCACACCTTTGAAGTCCATCTTGGATGGTCCTGACTCATAATGCATATGCGCACCATGCGCAGGTGAAAATGCTTTTAGCCCCACCAGTGGCAGACTTAAGATTTTTATTTGAGGGGGATTTAAAACTATATGGGTAGTTGGATTTTGTGACCCAAGATTTTCATGTGAGTTTTGGGGATGGGCCCAAAATTTTCATGTGAGTTTTGGAGGTGGACTTAATATATGTTAGCAAAACTTGAATATAAAAAATTTAATTAGTAATTTTACATCACAAAAAAGTAAGAAAAATAAATTTTAAATAAAATACTTCTAATAATATTAAAACATCGAAAATGCCTCAGTTGAGATTGTGGTTTTAGGCCTCGAATTGCTTGAGCCGGCCGGCCCTGGCATGAGATTGTACTTGTGCCCTGCTGTATCCGGTTTGTTTTGCCTGTGCTCTCTCAGAGAGAGGTGACTTAATTTGCATCAGCAGCCTTGTTGGGTCACACTCGGTCGGAGCCCCCAAAGACTCCCAAATGCAAATTCCACGAATATCGCAGGAACATGCGTAACAAATGGAGATTGATTTCCCAGCTGTGAGCATGTAGGTCTCACTTGTAGTCAAGGGCAGAATCAGGATATATTCCTTGGGGGACCACAGTGCAAAAAAAAAAAAAAAAATTCTTGAATGGGGAGATTGTGAAAGTTATTGAAATTTACATAAATCTCAAGGGTCCTTTTTTTTTTGAAATTTTAGGGGGGCATGGTCCTTGTTCCTACTTCCTACCCGGCTTGTAATCTTTCCAATAGTAATCCACAGCAGTTAAAAAATAAATAAATCAAATGTTAAAATTGCAAAATGGTTTGAATTGTGAACCACTGAACAACTCAGTGGAAGAGGCATTTTCATGGACCACAAGGGGTTGGTGAAGCCACTCATGCTGTTGATCTAATGTAGCAAAAAAAAGGAAAAAAAGGCAGTTAGAAGTCACTAGTACTCCCTCCATTTATAGTAGACTGTGGGGCATATGTATGGGTGTAAGTTTGGCAAGCTGTATATACCGGCCCCGCTGGCTGGCGGTTAGGAAATTCATGGGCAATGGTCCCTTATAGTAAAGAAAGGGTAGTTTGAGTCACTTGTCAATCATTTATCAGGCAAATGGAGAAGGTACTATGGCCCGCAATGTTAGAAGAGGTTCGGTGAAGCCACGCATTTATTAAGTGCAGTGAAGTGAGGCTTATACCCCGGTTTGAGTCCTGAATAGGGAAGTGAGAACAACTGCTCTTTACCACTCGGTGGAGAGTCATTCGCTGCACTGTTTATATATAGCTACACCCATTGTAGCTAGTAATGTACCCAGTTGATTTCAGCAGGCCAACAGTTAGATCGAACATTGGATTTTACACGTGATAGGCTCCATTCCATTTTTTCCAGGGGAAAGATAGAAGTTTGATCAAGTATTTGAGATGTAGCCAATCTAATGGTGGTTATCTTATTTTATCTGAGCAGAAATTTGTACAATATTGGTCATTAGTTGTATGTAAACTGAAGTTCTGTCTCCAAGAGGAAGAACCTTCTCCATCAGTGCTGCGCCCTATTGAATCCTTTTCTGCTTCTCCAAAAAAATCTTTGTATTTGCTGCTGGTGCCCCGTCTAAGTTCACATAGAACATCCACGACGGCTTGAGCCCCTATGACACGACCGGAGCCCAAGATTATGATTAATCCGAGTTAACCCCGAGTCGCGTCGCATACGTACTCCCGTGAACTTCAATCACATAAAATTCACAAGGGATATCAATTATACATTATGCGGAATATAAACAAATATACATTGCTTATATATAAAAACAAAAATTCATTTACACTATGAACAACCAATCACTTGCATATTTAAATATAATGCAATGATCAAAAGTATAAAACGTTTCCAAAACAAATTATAACTCAAAGTTTTCATTTCAATTCTCATTTCAATATTTTAATCATATGATATTACTTCATTTCCACTCAACTAGTCCTCATGGAGGAACATGATTGGTCATCTCCGCTGGCGCTGCGGCCTCAGAAGGACCGGCATGGCAACTGTGCATGTAATGCCATCAATAACACTATGAATTTGACAATTCAACAATGTATAAACAGGTACATGATTTAACATGCTAATCACATATTCAATTTGTCTAATTCAATGTTAGACCAATATCAATACAATTCATATTCACTAAGAGTTTTTATCATTTGGCAAACTACAATAGCATTTCCAATCAAATCACATCTTCCTAAAAAAGAAGGATTTCCATTTTCTATACAGAAAGATTACCACATTATGAGATTTATCAATGC
>QPKB01000003.1:64109639-64248269 GCA_003546025.1 Camphora micrantha
TTGGCCAAGCATGGCAGACAACCCAATGAACATCATCGTCGTCCCATCCCCTTCTCGCGATCGATTTCGCCCTCGAATTCAAACAGGCAGCATTACTCGATTGGGAACTTACATTGAAGCAAACAGTGGCTCGATTTCATCAGATTCTTTGGATTAAATGAAACACAACTCCAAGAGGACCACGAAGAGTGCTTTGAGGATCATTGAAAGACTCCAAAATGCTGGATTGATCCTCGAAAAGACTATCGGCCCTGTTTCGACTGGCTACTCAAGCTGAGAATAGGAACCCAGATGACAATCCTCAATGGTCACTTTTAATACTTCAAAAGAACCTGA
This sequence comes from Camphora micrantha, assembly GCA_003546025.1. Classification (NCBI taxonomy): domain Eukaryota; kingdom Viridiplantae; phylum Streptophyta; class Magnoliopsida; order Laurales; family Lauraceae; genus Camphora; species Camphora micrantha. Next base: position 64,109,976 of record QPKB01000003.1, read on the forward strand.
GGATCTACAGAGATGCAATAAATGGCTGAAAATTACTTGAGGTGTAGTCAAGTCCAAGGCCTTTCTCCAACTTCAGATACCAAACGATCTGTGAAGCTCTCCTCAGCATGACTCTAATATCTCGTCAAAATATACAGCCCAAACGCAGTAATGCTTCAACTTTTGAGTCATTAGAACAGTACTGTAAGGATGCCTGTGGTGACCATATGGCATTATCATGGAGGTTGCCAGGTGCGGCCGGGTAGTGACCATCAGTATCGGGTACTTGGGTTGATTCACTCGGGTGATCGATGGCTCCACCTTTATTGACTCACCAGCGGGCTAATCCCCATGCAACCTAATGATGCTCGGAAGGTAATTCAAATCATCATCATCATTAATGGGCCAGACTGTCATGTTCATCTGTCACCTTTGATAAGTATGCATAATCAGCACGGGGCCAGCCCATTCATATTAGGACGAGCTTGTGATGGTCTGTTTATGGGCTAAGATACTTTGGACTGCTGCTCTCTTTAGATTTGAAGTTCAGCAATGGTTTTGAAAACTTGGGAACTCCGACCCGGACTAGGAGGTTCCGGTCACTGAGCCAAGTAACTTGGGGAAAGTCGGCTGAGTTCTCGGTTAAAGACTCATCACTCTGCTGACTCTCCCACCAACAATGACAGAAATGCATAGAAATTGCATAGTTGGTTGATCCCAGGTATCAATAACCTTTATTTTGATATGACTGGCCTAGAAACCTGGCCCTTGTTATCATCATGCCCACATTTGCATTGCCAGATTGCCTCGGCCGTGCAGCCCCCAGTTTGTTGACAGCCCTGTGATCACTGTCACTTATGACAACTACGATTTCTACCAATGTCTGATTTATGGTATCTTTGATTCAGGTACATGGGGATTAAGATAAGGAACGAGAGGTTGGAAGATATGATTTGGACTAGTAATTTGACTTGGAAGTTCATTCAGTAGTGATGCATGATTTTGTGAAGTTCTATCAATAAGAAGATCGTTTGATGATCACTAGTAAAAGTTTTTAGTAGACGGTGTTGAATAATGTTTTTTTTCTTGTAAATATTGAATAATGATTGTTAGGTATCCAAATGCCAAAGTCATCTCTAATTCGAATGAATAGACCATGGTCTTTCATGGTCCCTTTGGCGCTTTAACCATTAAATCTTAACTAGATTAACAATTGTTCTCCTTCAATGGTCTATTACCAAATAGTCCCTCTTTCTTTGAATAAATATTGCACTTGTTATATTTCCTTTTGTTGCCCTATTCAGCGTTCTACTGGCTAAGGATTTGAGATGATTTTTCAGTTAACAAAACACAAATTTTCGAGTCAATATACCATTGACTCTTCATTATATCCTGCAGACATGTCGAACTGTCAAAATTTTGAAGGACCAATTTGCTCCTCTCAATGATTGTTTTGCCTCATAGGGAATTTTCACCTGTGGGATGTCCGCATGATGAACGCCTTTAATTCCAGGTCGGTGCACGACAAGAAGTTTTATTTAACTTCATCACTGCAATGATATGCCTGATTATATTCAAACAAGGTCGCTATAATGACATTAGTCAAGTCGGAATGATTTTTTACAGTGTTAGATGAGATGGTTAGAAATGAACAATGAAGATAATTTTTGAATGAATCCAGTGATCAATTACTTCCTCTGACGGGGTCAACCTCAGCAGCTGCAATATTAAATACCTCAAGCTAAAGAGCTAAACCTTATGTCTAGACTTTCAGTAGTACTTGCTCGAAACTTTTGAACCTTCCCATGCCATTTACAGAGTTCTTCTATTACCGCTCAGCCAGCTGATTAGGTCCTGTTCGGATTTGGAGAAAGAAACCAAAGGAAACTCTTTACAGCTCAATGTAGACTTTCTTATTCATCCCAAAAGACTCCTATTTCTTCTTGCAACTCCATACTTACGGTTCACTGGGGTGGCCACATGGTAATGTTGGAAAAATATCTGAGGAATTGAGGTCTCAAGTTGGTACCCATCGTCTGTATGACTGGTTGTATTCAATAGAAATAGCACTTTCTGAGAAGCAAGTTTTTTGGCATAAAACTTGCCTTTCAACTTTTTAATGTCAAATAAGTTGAAAAGTTTACATTTATAAAAGATCACCTTAACTTCGCTTTTTTTTTCTTTTTCTATCGAGGGAGTTCCCAACCCTTTGACTTGGGCTAATCCCTTCGAGCCCAGAGGAAAGCTAGGTAAACTACACTGTAACCTGAGTGTGATAGTGTAATTTTGAACCTATAACTTCCACATGCAAGCTATAGTCCAAAGCAAACTGAGCTACCACTAACTAACCTCGATTGTGGCTGGCTTGAGCTTCGAACTATAAGCCATAGTGGGGAGCGCAGACCCCTTCCGGGCCAAGTTGGACTTCGTGGGTCTAGAGATTGCCATAGGTAGTTAGTTACCAATGGTATTTATTGTCCTAATGCCTTGAAGCTTTTTTTTATTTTTTTTTCCCCTCCTTTCATTCTGATAGGAAATGAGCCCACCATTAGATTAACACGAAAATATGAATTTTTTCTAATATTTTTTCCAAACTGCTTATTGTTGAAAAATCTTAAATGTGAGGCCCAACAAATATTGAAACTTCATTGTAACCCAAATATAAATTAAGGAGGAATTCTCACGAGTGCTTCGGATTTTATGCATAAGAGGGCAAGATATAAGATTCTTATAATATTTTATTAAAGTGCATTATACATCATAAATGCGATTGGCGAACCAAAAATAGCCACACCTCATATAAAGAGAGGCCGCTTTTATGACAGCTTCAGATTTTGCAGGGGCCCGCACCACTGGACAAGTGGCATGGATCTTTTAAAATAATATTTTGTATAAGTGCTATAAAATCTTACAGTGGGACCAAGAGAACTTAGGGAGTAGATTGAGCCATACTATCATACAAGAAAGCAGAACTTTTTGAGCAATTCAGATTAAAAGTGGGCACCTGTTTGCTAACATGAGGGATTGAAATGAAAAAAATTAAGAGGTCAAATAAAAAAAAAAGTGTAAAGTTGAAAGTAAAAGTATAATATTATGACAAAAAATCTACCCTCAAAAGGCAAGGGAAGAGTGGTTTTTTGTTTTTTTAGTGTTCACTCTCAACTCCCTCTTTTTCTTTTTTTATTTTGATTTAACTCTTACTTTTATTTCACTCCACACCGGCAAACAAACAGACTAGGTACTTTTGTAAATTACAAAATGCCCATTACAGTTGCATATCCAGTTCAAAACCTCCAAGACCCTGCCAACAAAGATCAAAATCCTCAGGCTTTGAGCTGAGGCACATAAGGCTACCCAAAACACCTCCAAAATATAGTGCCTGCTGTTCACATGTGGAAAATGTGGCCATGAGAAAAAAAAAAAAAAAGAGAGAGATTTTTAACTTAAATAGTCCAAACTTTCATCACTTAGTAGTAGGACAAATGCAGTTAGAAGTCCCAAGGAAGTCAGATAAATTCAAGTAAAGCATCCAAATTTTGCCCATGCTTCCTAAAAGTACACAACCATAATTAGGGGAAATGAAACAAATCCAACTCACTCAATTATAAGTACCCTCTGCAATGGAGTTGTTTTCGCTTATTGAATACAATGATGGAGAGGCATGACAAATCCAACTCACTCAATTATAAGTACCCTCTGCAATGGAGTTGTTTTCGCTTATTGAATACAATGATGGAGAGGCATTAAACAGAATGTTGCTGTTAGTAGACTACAGGAACATTTCATGTCTAGCACGAACTGTATATATTCTCTGCAATGCCTTCTAGTTGACTGAACAATTTTCACATTCTAGATGGCTCTGAACAGCTTTCACCAGAAGAAACTGTTCCAGGTTGCTTTTTGTGGTGTCCAAACAGCTTTCACCAGAAGAAACTGTTCCTGGTTGGTTTCTGTGGTACAGACATTATCCACACTATTTTTGTGGAGGTTAATCAGTAGCAAACATTAAGTTACTACAAGGCTCAATAAATTACTGTTAGACATGACAGTGCCTGAGAAACATTTCGAGATATCCGCTCATGTATTGGCTCCTGAGTATATAAATAAATAAATAACATTATGAAGTCATCCATGTTCATCTAGTTTAACAAGTAATCAAAATGAAATTCATTTGCGCGCTACCTGCATCCCTGGGCATCTCAAATTTTGATTTTGTGATAGTCTCAAACAGGAAAATGTATCTGCCATCGCCAGCCAAAATATATCAGTCTTCTGCATGCATCTTTATACAGTTAAGCAACAAGATGTAGGATTTGTACAATTTGCAAATCAATCATTTCAAGTACCATTTCAAGTCTTTTATCAAAAAAAAAAAAAAAAAGTACCATTTCAAGTCCTTTGTGAAATAATGTGACACAGAGAATAGAGAATTGGAGAAAAACTTGATACCTCAATAGGAGGATCGTAGTATATTTATATTCACAGTATACCCTAATCAAGGGCTCTAATTAGCATAATTAATACAATCAGAATCAATCTTCTACTCTATACAAGGAAGTAAATACAATCAGAATCAATCTACACAATCTAAGAAAGAATCAATCTACACAATCTAAGAAAGATCCCACACGTGGGATTTTATATATATACATTTTGATGGGCTGGGCTGGGCCTAGTGGGCCTAGGCCACCTTATCTTCTACACTCCCCCTCAAATTGATGTGGTAATGCAGAAAACAGCAATTTGCTAGTAAGATCATGATGGCGCGGTTTGGGAAGGGCTTTGGTGAAGATATCCGCCAACTGGTCGTGAGTAGAGACATGAGGCAAGGTTATCTTCTCAGTGACAACATGCTGACGAATGAAATGACAATCAATCTCAATGTGCTTCGTCCGTTCATGAAAAACTGGATTATTAGCAATTCTAGTAGCACTGGTATTGTCCCCATGAAGAGGTGTAGAACCACCAACAATGACACCTAATTCACAGAGAAGACGGCGGAGCCAGATGATTTCAGCACTTGCAGATGACATTGCCCGATATTCAGCCTCAGCAGAAGACTTTGACACAGTGGTTTGCTTCTTGCATTTCCACGAAATCAGAGAGTCGCCAAGAAACATACACCAGCCAGTAGTAGATCGCCGAGAATTAGGGCAACCAGCCCAGTCGGCATCGGCATACGCGGATAATCGCAGAGAAGTATTAGAAGGGTAGAATAGACCATGAGAAAGAGTGCCTTTAACATAACGGAGAATGCGCAAAGCAGCAGCAAGGTGGGGTTTGTGATGATTGCTCACAAATTGGCTAACTGTATGAACTGCATGAGAAATATCAGGTCGAGTCATAGTTAAGTAGAGCAAACTACCAACTATCCGCCGAAAAATAAAGGGATCATCCAAGGGAGGGCCATCCTCCGTACTGAGTTTGGTGTTTAATTCCAGCGGCGTATCAAAAGTGTGAGCATCATCAAGTCTCGCTGAGGTGATTAAATCGGTAGCATATTTACGCTGATGGACCCGAATGCCTGATTTGGTACGCGAAAACTCAAGGCCCAGAAAGTAGGTGAGAGGACCAAGATCCTTCATTTTGAAGTGGTGAGTGAGATGGTCCTTGAGAGCCGTAATGCCAGAAATATCATTGCCACTGATGATCATATCATCAACATAGACTAAAAGGAATGTGTAACCCTTCGATGTCCAGCGAAGAAATAGTGAACTGTCAGAATGACTCTGATGAAACCCAGCTTGAAGAATTGCTGCCCGGAATTTATCAAACCAAGCCCTGGGAGCCTGCTTAAGTCCATAAAGAGATTTACGTAACTTGCAAACATGCTGAGGAGGACAAGCATATCCCAGAGGAGGTTTCAAGTAGACAGTTTCTTTCAAATCGCCATGAAGAAAGGCATTTTTGACATCCATTTGCCATAGAGGCCAGTTGCGGGTTGCAGCAACACAAAGAAGAGTTCGAACGGTGGTCATTTTAGCCACTGGTGCAAATGTCTCCTCATAGTCAATGTCATACTCCTGCTTGTAACCTTGAGCAACCAACCTAGCTTTGTAGCGATCAAGACTCCCATTAGAGTGAACTTTGACAGAATAAATCCATTTGCTGCCAATCACAGAGGCTCCTTCAGGAGTCGGTACCAAGTCCCATGTGTTGTTCGCTTCAAGAGCAAGCAACTCCTCAGTCATAGCATCCTGCCAGTATGCAATCTTTGAAGCCTGTGAATAAGAGGTGGGTATAGGAGCACTATCCAAAGAAGTAAAAAGAGCAGGAAAGCCATATCTGTCAGGAACAACAGAAGGGCGACTAGAGTGTCGCAAGGGTATGACAGTATCAGTAGAGGAAGTATTAATACCTGAGGGTGCAGGAGGCAGCATTGGGAGAGGATCGGGAGAAGGAGTCCCCACAGGAGGAACTGTGTTACGCCGAACATAGACATTAGTAATAGGTGGTGGAGAAGTAGCTACAGGGAATTGTGGCAAATAAGACACAGCAATAGGATGAGTATCTAAACGCAAGGAAAAGAAAGGAATGTGTTCCAAGAAAATTACATTACGAGATATTCGCATGCGTTTCTCGGAGTGTTCATAACACAGAAATCCCTTGTGTTCAGTACTGTATCCTAGGAAGATACATTTGGCAGCTTGTGGTGACAACTTAGTACGCTCTGTAGGGGGAAGATGGACAAAGCACAATCAACCAAAAACACGTAGGTGAGAATATGAAGGGGTATGACCAAAGAGAGCTTCATATGGAGTAGTCTTTCCTAGAACGGAGCTAGGATGACGATTGAGGAGATACACAGCAGTCTGTGCAGCATCACACCAAAAATTTGGAGGAACTAACGATGCAAGTAGGAGAGTACGAACAGTTTCAAGAATATGCATGTTCTTCCTCTCTGCAACACCATTCTGTTGTGGAGTATGTGGGCAGGATTTTTGGTGAAGAATGCCTTTATCAGAAAGGAAGGCAGAAAAATCATGGGACATGTATTCTCCACCGGAGTCAGACCGAAGAATTTTTATATTTTTCTGAAATTGGGTTTGAACCATATTATAAAATTTTTGGAAAAGAGAAAATACTTCATATTTGAAACGCATGAAATAGATCCAAGTGAATCGAGAATGGTCGTCAATAAATGTCACATAATACTTAAACCCTGTCCTACTCAATGTGGGTGCAATTCCCCAAACATCAGTGTGAATAATATCAAAAGATGATAATGCACGAGAACGATGAATAGGAAATGGCAAAATATGGCTCTTACTCAAACAAACACGTTTCACACTTTGATTGAAGTAAAGAGGACATCATTTTATTATCAATAGTGGATTCTAAACAACCAAGTTTAAACAAAGAAAGTAAATAAGCATTGTTCACATGACCAAGACGACTATGCCACATAGTCCACATTTTATTGAAATTAGGAGAAGAAGAAGAAAATAGGGAACGATGTCCAATGTCAAGCAGAAACAGTCGACCATGTTTACTCCCCGTTGCGATCACCTTCCCAGTTTGCCGCCCCTGTATGACACAACCAGTGGAAGAAAAGTTAATATGGTATCCATCATCAATAAGTTGCCCGACAGAAAGTAAATTGGCTGATAATTTGGGAACAAAGTAGACATTGGAAAGGTGGAAGGACTGGCCAGAGACACTAGATAAAGTAACGGTACCAATTCCAGAAATAAGTAATTGGTCTCCATTAGCAGTGGTGATTTTGTCTTTGCCAAGGTAAGGGTGAGAGGCGGTAAAGCTACTTTCCACAGAAGTCATGTGGTTTGATGCTCCTGAATCTAGAAACCAAGTAGATGGGGTGATGGAGGAAGACAAAGAGATTGAAGAATGAAAAGCAGGAAATGCTAGAGGAGGATGAGTTTGATACCGACCACTGTTAAAACCCATAGATGCATATGCAGATGTCACCGTGATCTGAATAAGTTCTTGAATTTGGGCTGGAGTCATAAATACAGCCCCAGAAGAAGTGCTTTCCGTATCAAGGAAAGGTGCTTGAACTTGGAACGCAGCTGTAGCATTTTGTCTGGGCATGGTGGAAGGATTTTGCTTCTGCTGGGACCCATTCTTTCGCTGTAAGCTGCGACAGTCATCAATAAGATGACCAGAGCGTTTGCAATATTTGCAAACCAATTTCTTTCGACAGTTCTTGGCCAGGTGACCGAATCCTTTGCACTCATAGCATTGAGTAGGCTTCTGATTGGGGGCTGCCAGGAGAGCAGAATCAGCCGGGAGAGGGGCTAGGAAGGCCTTTGGTTCTTCAAAAATGCCACGCTGAGAGTTGAGGCGAAGTTCTTCGCGAAGAACTTCTTGGAAGCATGTATCTAGGTTTGCAGAAACTTCTCTATTCATGAGAGCAGACCGAACAGATTCGAATTCGGGTCTGAGATTCATCAGGAACTGGCTGATGTGGGTTTCCTCTTGTAATTTAAGAGCCTCAGGAAGAAACCCAGCAGAAACAGTTTGAATAATCATAGCATCCCTCTCAGTCCATAATGTGAGAAATCCATTGAAGTATGCCTGTACAGATTTATCACCTTGACTGAATTTTGCAATTTCACTGTCTAATTGAAATTTGCGAGCTTTATTTGTTTGATGATAAACATTCTTAAGATGACCCCACATATCAGATGCGGCAGTATATGCTTGAAGAGCAATGGCAAGAGAAGGGTCAATGGAGTTAAGAATCCAAGTGATGACCTTAGCATTTTCTTTAGACCAGGTGGGTAATGCTTTTGTGTCAGTAGTGCTAGCAGTAGGTTTAGTTATCGATCCATCCAGATAACCAAACAGTCCTTGGCCTTCGACAAAATTCTTCAGATAAAAAGACCAAGCCATATAATTATTCCCATTAAATTTAACAGGAATAACATCATACTTGTCCATAGTAGAAAAAAGAGGTAGAAACAATACTAACAGCAATAAATATCAACCAAGGATAGCAAGCAGCAACAGTGTACTAACAGTGCAAAGACAACAATAGAACAGCAGTAGAACTGTCAACAACTCAAAAACAGCACTAACAGTGCAGTAATCAGCACTGATCAGCCATTAATCACCCTTAATCCGTAACAAGAAGCTTCCTCAGCATACAACAGCAATCAGTTTTCTAAATAGAAGAAGAAGACAGCAAATAAATGGCCAAAAAAGTTTGAAAGATGGTTCAGATCTGTTGCTGGAGCAGAAAAACCCAAAACAGACCCAAAAAAGGGTCCAAAACAGGCTGACGACCCCCCTTTTTGGCTGCTGGAGTGGACACGTGGGGCCCACAATGAGATCAAACTGTGATCAGTGAACACAGTCCTCTGTGTGATACTTCTTACTATCCTTCAGATCAGGTTGCATACCAATCTGATGAAAATCCGCAAGATGGGACGGATTTGATGAAAAGTATCTTGAAAAACTAGAAAATCACAAGAAGTAGTAGATGGCCTACCTCAGATGTGCCAAAAATTCTGAAAAAATAACCAGAATTCCTATTTAATATGGGCGACCCTTGTGGAGGTGATCGTTTGTGATATATGGATGATCGGATGATGGCCCACCTTGATTTCCACTCTGCAGACTGTCGACACGATGAAACTGTCGTGAGAAAGAGTTTTCTTTCTGAAACCTTGAGATGGGATTGCAACTAAGAGACAGTAGAGATGAGGAGATCCCACCAAGCTCTGATACCATGAAATAATGTGACACAGAAAATAGAGAATTGGAGAAAAACTTGATACCTCAATAGGAGGATCGTAGTATATTTATATTCACAGTATACCCTAATCAAGGGCTCTAATTAGCATAATTAATACAATCAGAATCAATCTTCTACTCTATACAAGGAAGTAAATACAATCAGAATCAATCTACACAATCTAAGAAAGAATCAATCTACACAATCTAAGAAAGATCCCACACGTGGGATTTTATATATATACATTTTGATGGGCTGGGCTGGGCTGGGCCTAGTGGGCCTAGGCCACCTTATCTTCTACACTTTGGTCTTTACTTCATTGCAGGCTTTTGAGATTGTTTGATGAGAAAGTTAAAAATTCTACTCTTGACATCCAAACCCACAAAACTCACCTTCAATTTGTTATCCTCGAGTTAATAAATGTATTTTTGGGATTTCTAATACTCTCTGTCATTGTTACAATAGATCATTTCTCCTACATGTAACTGGAAATCAGCATTATAATAGAATTTTTGTAATATATGTACATACTCCAGAGCAAAAAGGAGCAGTAGAGTTGTTAAGAGATCACAACCATGGGTGGATGTTACCATTTAACTAGCAACCCATCCAAATCTAGCAACCCATAGGGAAACCCCTGATGGTCACTAATTTCAAGGATTGGCACACATCCGAATGGACTGAACCGTTGGATCGAGGGTTGAATATTTTTTTGAATATGAAGCAATTAAACTTGTGGGCCACGGATGAAGGGGTTAGGGACATGGGTTTGGGGTCAAACTTGATACTTGGGGTGGTCTCACATAGATCTTTCCATCCCCCCTGGTCTCATCCCCAAATGGGGCCCACAATTGGGTCCCATAAAAAAGTTCTCACATACTATGTGATAAGAGTTCCCACCTGAATATTACCCTATATATTTATATATATAAATGGTAACATTCATTATATAAAGCTTAACAGTACAACAAAAATATACTGACACTTCCCACCGAAAAGTGAAAACAATAAAATATACAGGAGACATAACACTAAAAACATACTGACGAGGCTACAGAGGCCTCATGAAGACCAGCAACCTCCAAAAACAACTCAAACCTCAGAGCCCAAAAAGAAGAAATGACAAAATAAAACGTGGTCATGCCCTTAGAGAAAAGGAGAGCCTATAGACTTCTTATTCATCAAATATACACAGGGCATCTATGCATGCCAACTCTAACCATTAAATTGAGGAGATAATTGTGGATGAATACACCAAAAATATGGAGGATCCTAAGTAATCTGGACCACTAAATTGCCCATTTGGCTGCCATCAATTGAATGGTTAAGATCATCGAATCGGCATAATCCTTGGCCATACTCATTCACAATGAGCCCATGATTTAATTGAACAGGAATGGCAGGTATGCATTATGCATATATTGTGGATTTGCCATCATAATGCTCTGTGAAGGATGCACTGAGTCAAATCCATTAGAAAGTATAAGGCCCTAAAAGTGTAGAATAGCAAAAGATGAATCAGTACTTAAATAAAACAATATTACCACACATTTCCTCCCCTTTTTTCTCTTATAATGTACACAATTGCAATGGCAGTGGAAAGTGCCCACTATTGCAACCTTGAGGTTGCGGGGTTCATTTGCAAAGAACAATTAGCACTTAATTAGTTCACCATCATATATCTGCATAACGTACCGCCAAGCAAGTTCACAAACAAGATCTTCAGGTGCATCAGGTAGGACCTGTGCATTCAGACATGGTCAGAACAATCTTTTACCTTTAACAACCGAAACACTGAAAATATTAATTAAGCATGTCAAACGCTTGCCTCATCTTCATATGGATTGCAATGATCTTTGAACCACAACCGCAAGAACTCCTGCCACAATTTCAATTTCCCAAGTGTCAGCAAATTATCACAAATTAAGTGGGGGCATTGCCTTGGGAGGATGACACCATGGTCCTGTACACATATCCTGGATCCAAAGGTTGCCTTAACTCAAGTTATAATCAGTATTAGAGAAGCCAGCAAGCCAGCATCGGTGTTCCATGGTTGCTTACCTTATCAACATTCTCTGGTTCAAGGCCATTTTGAAAGCGCTCTTCATAAGAATCAGCAATCCAATATCGGCTTGAGTCAGGGGTATGAACCTAAAAAAACCAAATAAAAAATGCTTCCATTCACAAACATATAATTGCTGGTAGAAATCACAGTATTGTATTAATACCTGACTCCCAACTAGGAGTGTTCCTTGCCTGGGCCAGGGTGAGGTATATCCAGGCCCCACACAAGTCAACTATAGAAATACAGGACCATATCCGGCCCAAGCCTGAGACGGGCTGTAGATGTCAGGCCTGAGCCTACCCATTTAGTCAATCGGAAAGGTCCAGGCTAGGCTTTTTGTAAGTTGTTTGGGATTTCTAGCAATTGTTTGAATAAAGTAGCCACCAAATTACAAGCACTTCTTATTCGGGGCCGGGCTGGAATTTGGGCTCTGTCACTTAATCTAAACCCAGCCCAAATATTAAACACGCCCGGGTTTTTTATATCCAGACCCAGCCTAAAGCTGACTGGGCCGGGCCGGGCCAGCCATAGGCACCCCTACTCCCAACATGTTCCTGACATAAGTTAGGAAAGATAAATTGCATGAGTATCAGTACACAAGTCGTAATTCAATACTAACACATGCTTTTCAATTAAGCAAATTACAAAACAGAGGATATGTGAATTTGGCATAATATAAAATAAATGTTTGTGCTCTATATTGGAATTTGGCATGATATTAAAATAAATGTTTGTTTTTGAAATGAAAGAAACGTTCATTGCAAAACAAATTAACAAAAAATAGCACCGGTTTAAGGTATAACTCGACTTAAACAATCGAGCATAAAAATTTTAACATAACAGTTGCATTTCAATAGAAGAAAAGAAGTGATAGTTACCAATTGCAAAAAAATATTTAAATTAACAATGGAAGAATCCTTTGAGAATCTAAGACAATGTCATCAATAATAAGTGTCCAACACCATTAACGTGTCTCAAAAAGTCCACACAACATAGATCCCACGTTTATTCCAAACAAATTTATAGATCACATTCTTGCCAATGAAGTAGTAGGAAGTGGGTATGCAAAATTAGAAATTGCAATTGGTGTAGTAGTCATTAGAGAAAGATTCCTATAACCAAATAGGTAAGAGTTCATGCTCTTTGATGCAAATAGCATTTAAAGTTAAAAGGCTGCCAAAGGACTCCCTGAGGGTAAGGTTAAAATTCACCACAAAGGTAATGACGCAACAATTCTTTTAGCGAACATGGCCAGCAATTTCCTCTCAGATGCTAGATAACTAGTTTTCTAACTTTTTTTTTTTTATGATAATGCAATTTTATTAAAAGCAAACCAGCATAAGAGACATATACAAAGAAGCAACAAAGGAAACCAAACAAAAGGAAGAAAATGAAAGGCCAAACCCCAAAGCCACAGCTCACATAGCTAGAGAGATACAGTTATCAATGACAAAATTGTCACTTCCAACACCCATTTCAGCTAGAGTGTCAGGCTGTCAGCAACCCCATTCGCGAACAATTTAACAAGAGCAAAGGAAACTTCAAGCTCAGAGGCCAATACCACCACCTCGTCAAACAAATCTGCTAGGCGCCAAGGAGGATCAGAAGAAGCAAAAGCCCATCTTATGCACATAAAGAGTCCCATTCCATAATGAAGTTCCTGAAACCCATCTTGCCAGCTTCTCGCAGACCTGTCCGAAGGGCAAGCAACTCAGCCTCATTCATCGATCTGAAACCAGAAGGTCCCCAAAAGAGAGAAGCTTAACTCCCACACTATCTCTGAAAACACCCCCTATACCTGATTGACCCAGGTTACCTAAAGCACTCCTATCAAAATTAATCTTTAAGGCACACAGTGGCAGAGGCGTCCAAGGAGGCATAGCCTGGAGCATAAAGGGATAAGAGAACGTCACCTCTTTCCAACATCTCATGATATCATTAATAGAGTAACCTCTAAAAATAGGAAGGATAGAGACCCAAGAAGCAACAAGGAATTTAACCTTAAAAGCCAGTGCTTCTTTAGAGGAAGAAACCCCTTGAAACATCTTGAGTTCCTTTCTTTCCAAAGAGTCCATATAATAGCCAAAAAAGATGTTTTCCACATTACATTTCCTCTAGTAGAACCAACTCCCACAAACCATTCCTGATAAAATTCTTCATTGAATCCTGAGAAACCTAGCTACAATCATCCATGACAGTGTCCGAGATCCACAAAAATCAAACTACCTCACAATGCAAAAGTAGGTGGTCTACAGATTCAGTAGTAAGGATAGCACCTGAAATGGGCAGCCAAGCGAAAGCCTCAACCCTGGGAGGAGCTTTAGACTTCCACACCTCATCAAATGGAAAATCTAAGAGAGCATCAGCCCTCAAGGCCATGAAAAAAAAAAAAAAAGCAACGGAGAAAGATCCGTCAATTGTGCCTGTCCAAACTCTCGTCCTTTCTTCCGTCCACAATGAAGACACTATCCAACACAACAAGCAATGCAGCAAAATCTTCGATCTCCCCCTCATCAAGATTTCTTCTAAAGATAGGACCCCAAACTACTTGTTCACCATTTTTCGAGAAGCGATCTCTAACCATAGCCGAAACGTCACGAGTACAACGAAAGAGATTAGGGAATTGAGATGCCAGAGAAGCTTCCTCCACCCAGGTATCCAGCCAGAATCTGATCCTGTCTCCTGTCCGTCTCCTGTCCCAATTCTGTAGTGAACCATGGAATCAAAAGATGCCCTAAAGACAGCAGGTCCCTCCACAACCTCAACTGGTGAGGTTTTGTCCTCAAGTTATCCCACCCACCTCTGGTGACAGTATTACTTAACCATCACAATCTGCTACCATAAACTGTCTTGACCATCACCAAGCCGCCAAAGCCATTTTCCAAGAAGAGCTTCATTGAACAATTTCAAAGGCCTAATACCAAGGCCTCCTTCCTTTTTAGATGTACAGATTTTACTCCAGCTAAGAAGATGTATTATTTTACTTTCAGCCCTACCTCTCCAAAGAAAATCACGCTGGAAACTAGTTTTCTAACTTTGCCAACAAGGTTTTGGAAGTGGCTGATTTAGATTGAACAAAAGTTTTAGAGGAATCGTTCATAGGAGTACTATTTGCTTCTATGTTTCACAGATAGTAGTTTCCTCTTTGTTCTTAACAACCCTTTTCCTGAGTTGATAGTACTCAGTATTGTGTACTTTTTTTCCTTCATCTTCGTTCTTTTAATTTTTTTTTCTTCAGGATGCGAATGACACATACAACCTTGCCGGCACTTACAAAAATTAGAAATAAAGGATATCTCTTTTACTTTTTCGGTGCTTCATACATGAGGGAGAAGGGTGGGGGGGTTTGGTTTGTTGAGAGAGAGACCTTGCTTTCATGCACCAAAGCTAGAGGTAAAGGTATTACGACCATCATTTATATATATGAAAAATAAAGTAGAACTCATTAAGCCACCTAAAAAGCTGGGATGAGGTTATGGTGATGATGATATGACAGATATAAAACAGTAATGTTTATGAGCAAAAGGTGCCCACCTCATCAATTAAAAGAACTGTACCATCAGATCCTTTTCCAAATTCATACTTTGTATCCACTAACAGTAGGCCATGTTCCAAAGCCACGCGCTGCAATTAACAAGGCATGATAAATATAGTGTAAGGATAACTTGCAATCATAATGGAGGTTAAATTATATAAAATAATGATGCCACGATATTCAAATCTTATGTAAGGAAAAAAGAATCCATGTACAACTCTGAGTTTTCATAAATGGAAAACATTCCTTGCACCCTCCAATTCATATCATTACAGCCTAGATCAAACGACAGAATAAAAGCAAACTGTAATCCATCATTGTCCCCAACAACAATGTCAAATTACTCCAATAAAAGGTAAAGAGCTGTTTGTGTAAAGGTATAGCAGCCACATTGAAATTTGGACACACAAAAATAGTAGCATTTTATTGATTCAAAGAATTGTTGGCATCTTTTATTATTATTATTGTTATCATGGATTGACTGAGAGAGGAATTACGGACAATACCTGTGACTCGTGAGACAAGTTTAACATGTCTGACACAGTCATGGATTGACTGAGAGAGGAATTATTATTATCAAGCTTACTTATAAAAGGTACCAGGCAATGTCTTGGCCCTTGACTTTAAGAGGGCATGATTTGCATATTAATTGGCTTGTCTTTAGATGCATTGTGAACTCAAGTTTAACAAAGTTTTTTTCCTCCTTTTGGAAGTCATGAAAAATAACACAGATATTGGAAGTTTTAAAAAAAGCTTTACAAGGTTGAAATAACAAAAGAAAATTATTATCAATTCCATCACTAGGGACAAACAAGAGTTTAAATTTAGCCCCAGTGCGACTATGCTTTTAGTAAGATAGCATAAGAAACCCTTTTTTTTTCCTTTTCTGCACTGTACAGGACAATAGAAAATATAATATTCAAGATAATCAGGTTCTGACACTTAAGTCTAGGAGTTGTTCTTAGATATTAAACTATACCACATACTTGAATAAACATTTCATTAAAAAAAAAAGAAGAAGAAAAAAAGCCCATAATGTAAGAAGTGAAAACATCTAAGCTTAGAAAGAAGAGTTAAGGCCAGCCACCTGGCCGTATTCAAATAAACTCAAGGCTTTGCTGCTTGCTTCATCATAATCACTTTGAGTCATCAGACCTCGTTCAACTATCTGGAGATGATCACATTGAACAGATAAGCAAACAATGTAACTGACTAATTAACATGTGCAATAAACATTTTTTCCCGAAATGGTAACTGCAAAACCATAAACAGAGAACCCATCACGAAGAATTGAGTTCTGAATAATATATCTCGTAAATATTATTTCATTTAGGCTGGATGATGGACTTAGAGATGATCTAAACAACAAATCATATTCTCATAAACCACCTATAACTCAAATCAAGCAGGAAAACCATTTACATGAATGCATTACAATTGTTCGTCAAACTTGTAACATTTCAAGATCTTATTAGATATGTATCATGTGTATACTTCATTTTTATAATCGCCATATCAATGGCATGACCCTGCCACATCCACGCCGTATCTGGCCATCATATACCTTAACAATTGGCATGTTTTTTTTATAAAGAATCAACCTAAATTGAAAAGGACATAATTGATGTATGTAAGCACGTCATGCCTTCATTTGCAAATCCATGCAGTGACACATCTTCCCACGACTTCATTACAACTCAAAAACACAAAGTAGGATTACACAAGGATTAAACCACGGGAAATGCAGAAGAAATCAAACAAAAAACAAACCTCTTCTGGAGCTATGGGAACATCGTGATCTACAGCCTTAGTTGTTGGTGTAATTATATTTGCAGGCAGCTTTTGGTTCTTCCCTAGACCTATGTAACATATTCTGAGACCATTAGGATAGCAAACGCAATTTAATAGATGCATAAACAATCTAAATCATTTAACTTGGAATGCGTACCCTCTGGAAGAATATTGCCACAATAACACCTCACACCTTTGTTGTAGACAGTCCATAGTGACGTATCAGTGCTTCCCGTCACAAAACCCCTAACTAAAAGTAAGCATCATATGTTAACTTCCATCATATATACATATAGCTCTACAAATTTAGAAGCTAGATAGATGTAAAATAAAGCATACCAAAAATGACCAAAGTCATATGCCCTAAGGAAGAAAAACTCAGAATAGTGTGACACTGACAGTGCAACTGTGCAAGGCCACTTGGCAAGAAGGTGTGAAATATAATAACATGTTGAGTCAGATTTGGCCCTTCTAGAAATGCATATTATTCCAGCTTCCAGTAGCAATATTAGATAGTTGAAAAGATAAATACATAGAAGAGAGAGAGAGAGAGAGAGAGAGAATTCACAGCCAATGTATAACTCACCAACAAACTCGACTGGAAACACCGAGCATTTCTTCGCGATTGTAACATTTTTATCAGGAGCCGACACCACAGCATTTGGAGTTATGTGTTGAGTTTGGTTAAACCACCATAAGCTTGTCTCATTCAGTACCTGAAATTCACAATCAAGTTTGGACATCGAACAAAAGAAAAATACCATTTCATATACAATTATGCTGTGCCTTAGCAAAGTAGATACAAACAGACTTTCTTTGCAGAGTCAACAGCGTTTCCATAATTCAAATGACAACTGCAGTGATAAAGATGCTAGTGATGATGATTCAGTAATGCTTAACATCTTTTTTTACCGAATTTTACAATACACCATAGCCAACCAAAAAAAAAAAAAAAACCTGATAGATTTTGGCTCATTCATAACTGGGAGTCATCTTTGCGAATTCTAATTTTGTATCCCACCTTAATTCCAGCCATGTTTTCTTTAACTCCACAATCTATCATGTCTTTCCTTAATAATATTATGGGTTCCACTAGAAAGGAAAAGACATTAATGCAATAAAATGAGAATCAATAAGTAATTCAGGGCACGTTTGGAGACAGCCATGAAATCGAACATTGAAGAAGAAGAAGAAGAAGAAGGACCTGGCCTTTAAAGGGAATTGAAGCAAGAACCCTATCAAAAGCACTCTGTCGATCCGTAGTAACGAGAACAAGGTAATCCCCGCTTTCATAGATATCTCTCACCTGCAAAGAAAAAAAAAAGAAACCATTGCCTTTCTGTTGGGAATCTAAGGGAAATTCTAATAAAATTTAAACTTTTCCCAGAAAAATCCAAACTTTCCCATAAAAATCCAAACTTTTCCAAGAAAAGTATTGAAAACTTTTCCCAAAAGACGGGAATTTCTCGTGGAATTACCTTGCCTCGGGTCTTGGATTGGAGACCGGGAACGGTGCGATCGAGGTAGGTTTCGGAGAGACAGCTGGAGAGAGAATCGCGAACGTTGCTGAGGACGTCTTCTCTGCGAAGGCTGCTTCTAGCAAGGGCGTCCAATGATTTATGGGTCGAGCTTACTGTAAGAGTAAGACTAGTGGGATTGGAATGGTTTTTCGATCTGAATTTCATGGTGGATGGGAGGAATGATGTTTTGTTGGAGGAGAGGGCTTTGGGAGGGTTTGAGGCAGGAAGGGATTGGGAAAGAGCGGCCATTACCAACAATGGAAAAAAGGCAGCAATTGCTACTGCTGCTCCAAGCGCGCTTTATTTAAGCAAAACTTTGGAGTGAGTGCTCACGGGACGTGGCATTCAAGGTGCATTTTCAAGGCATTCTGTTTGGCAGCATTTATTTCATTTCATCTCGAAAATGTTTCTGTGCCGAAAATGTTCTATTCTGAGAACGTGGGGACTTGAGAGAAAGAGAGAGGTGTTGGCAGCGGGGGAGAGAATGAATCGGGTATAGGGTTTTGAGACTCTTAAGTCGGGAATGCTCAGAAACGTTTTTGTTAAAGGGACTGGATTTGAATAGGCATTGAAACTGTCTGACCCAGCCCATGAACACCCATAAGAAAAAACCTAGAATAGATTTTGATTCTTTGGGATTGGAGCCTTCACTTGACCCTTTTTTATTATCCAACAAAATATACTTTATGTACAAATGCACACTGAGGGCGGTATTTTTAATGTTTCTTTGTTCAACTTCTACAGTTGATTTCGAGTTTAAGATTAATTTACATATAATAAAAGATGGTATAATAAAATAATACCAGCATATTCTTATTAATAAGAAATTGTATAAAAATATATTAATAAAATATTCATACTGTAATTTATATATAATTTAATAGACCCAGACTTCAATCTAATTATCAAATGGATCCAAATAGAAAGGCCATGCCTTGATTGTTCAACCCTCAGGTCACCAAATAAGTGGCGGTCCATTGGCATCCCTAATTGCAAGAGTCGTCAAAAGAGAAACCAATGAACCGTGAGCTGCTGAGTGCTGCCCCATCACATCTTGGTGAGACCATTATCCCGACCAAATGAAAGTGGGCAGTGGATACAAGTGGAAGTAAACTAGCTCCATTGGAAACTTTTAGCCCTTTAAAGTGATAAAACTCGATGGCGCCCTGTTGATTATATTAGTAGTTATAATGTGAGGATTGTCATTGGGAACAGGAGAAAATAGGGGAAAACCATCTCATACCACTTTCCTAAAGTCCTAACTCCTAACTCTCGTCCTTTCACCAGAAACTCTCTTTTGCTATCGTGAAAATGTGCCCAATTAGAGAAATGAAAAGAATTAAGTTATGGCAGTGGGTCAGGCTTACTTGGCTAAGCATTGGCAGTGATATGTATAGGTTTAACCCAAATCCAACTCCTTCATTATTGGGTACCCAAACCCTTAATTAATAGATGAATACAGGTTCAGTTCCATGACAGATTGGGTTGGGTTTCAGCTGGGTTGGTAGGTCAAATAGCAATATGGACTCAAAAAGTCCGGCCCATTTACTAATTGGATCATAAAATCACACCCCAAGACCATTCGGGATTTAAAATGGGTGAAGCCAAGCCCTGATTCAGGGTTGGTTTCTAGTTGGACTGCCAGGGAGGGCACGGAATTAACACTCATAGGCAGTGCGTACTATCTTAGCCTTTGCCGGTAGTCCTTCAAAAGATATGTAACCATAAATTTCACACGACCAAACTACCACCCAACTTCTAGTTGTTCTCTTAAAACGGCATCTTACCCCAGTGGGTAAGACATGCAGTTCTTACTTAGAGGTCCCTGGCCTCCCCCTTCTCCTTGCACCCCCCTTCTCCTTGCACATGCCAGTTTCTTCTGCTCCCATGTGAAAGTCTCCTTGCATGAGCAAATTCCCTTCTCCACGCATGCGTAAGTTCTGTCAGCCTCACGTGTGCGAGTCTCTCAAGGGTACCCAGCCCCTTGGCTGACCTACCAAAAAACACTCGCTGTTCTCTTTGTTGATCTCAGGTGGACCACACAAATACATCATTAACCGCAAAATCAGCACTCCTTAGAGATCCAAGTTATAAGCCACAAAAATGAACCAAAAGTAATTCCGGGCCACAAAATGGCCGGATAGTACTGCCTACGAGTGCACATGTACAAGTGGGGAGAGAACCCACGTAGGAGGGGAGGCAGCACTTACGCAAGGGTTCCCAACCAACTGGGCAACAAAACCAGAGTTAGATTCCATGCTTTTTTTGAGTTACATCCATCACCCTCCATGCTCACCCACACCAAGAAAAAGGTCATTTGATCATTTGCACCTGTTGGCTCAGTGAAGCAAATGTTAGTGCCGACCTTAGTCCTTGCTGTCCTGAGATCAAGTCTCACTGGCACAACCAATGTCCTCACCGGAGCTTGCCACAAAGGTGATATATTCAGAGCACTGAAGCTGATAATTTAACAAACTGTCGGATGAAATAGCATTCCATAAGTTAAAATTAGTGAAGAAACTGAAAAGCCGCAAAAACCGAGTGCGCTTTGCGATGCCACAGTTCTAAAATGTTTAAGTATACATGTGGACGAGGAAACAACATTGTACGACGGACAGAAGACTTCTAGTTCATAAAAATAGAAAAATGTTACAATTTATGAGGAACATTAAAGTAAGTGTAAAGGCGGCTTCACCAACCCCATCTCTTTTTTCTTTTTGACAGCCTCCAGCAATTCGAAGCATGTGGTCTCCACTTGTCCTCTGATTTACTGTTCCTTCCGAGCTTTAGATCTGGCGGGCTTTGCTGGTTTAATGACGTAACCCAGAAGGATCACTATAATGGGAACGATGGTGCCAATGTAATACACACTTCCATAAGAAGCAATTGTTTCATGCATGCTCAACACCTTCAAACACGAAAGCACAGAAATTAAATTTACATGAAGCTTGACGATCTATAATTAGAACGTCTCAGACAGACAATTAAGACTAGGTAACAGATGTATATAGATCGTCTCAGACAGACAATTAAGACTAGGTAACAGATGTACCTTCCGACAAAATAAATAAATATATAAGGATTTTAGTCCGGCTTACTAGCTCAACGAGTAAGGGACATCAATGCCCTGTGCGGGCAGGCTCTTTAGGTAAATTTCAGCCCCGGTTGGTACTGGGAGGTACTGTACTATTAATGCCTTGAGAAAAAATAGGTCAGATGCATTGCTTAGGAGGGTGGACTAGGATTACCAAACCAAGAAAGTTTACGCAACAGATGCAAGGATGCAGATATAATAACCAAACGAAATGTTTCTTAATTTTAACTGTTAAAAAAATAGATTGTAAACTAAATGATTTTTTCCATCACAATCTGTATAACCAGTTGTTACTTATTACCAGTGCTTCAAAGTCAAGAGAAGTGGAGGGGAAAGTATTGAACCAAAACACAAATACAGAAAGGCAAGTAACTATTCAAAATGTACGTGTGTATAGAGCAATTCTCCCATACAAGCTTCCGAATGAAGTGAACCGTTGGATCTAGGGTCAATTTCATTGTTTTACAAAAAGCTGTTAAACTTGTGGACCACAGATGAATAGGTTAGAGGTATTAGACTGACTTCAAATTTGACATCTAAGTCAGCCCCACTTGGGTCTTTCAATCCCAGCCCCTATTCCATAATTTGTGGGATCCTAAGTAGGCCTCATGAGGTGGCTTGTACCGTAAGACCGTAAAGGAAGCTTGTAAAAGAGCATTACTCTAAATATATATATATATATATATGGAAATTCTCAAAAATGCCCCACTTCAAAAACGCCACTTCTCCGCCCTCTTTTTTTGGTCATGGGGCCTATGTTGAGTCAATCTAGTCTTTTCACACAAACTAACCCCACATGAATAGTCACTAATCCAAGTTTGACACTCATCCAAATTTTCCTCACCGTTATATTGAAATCAAGATAAAATGATGCCTCTAAACGACTAAATTTTAGGGTCATGGATCAAAAGGACGGGATGATCTTATAGACTCAAGAGTTTGCATATAGGTAGGCCTCATATGGATCTTTCCATCCAATAAACTTCCATAATCATCATGCATTCCAATGAACCCAACTAAGAGGGGAGTTTACTCCTAAAAAATGCATGAGCGCAATGTAGCGCTCCATATATATATATATATATATATATATATATATATATATAGGGAGGTGCTTGTGAGAAACACTCTCACCTTACTATGAGAGGTAAGATAGGGGCCCTCACATCCATATCCAATGTCAACAACTTAAATATGCAGGCCCCCACCTTTATCTCTCATAGTAAGGTGAGAGTCTCTCACAAAAGCACCTCTCATATATATATATATATATATATATATATATATGGGTAATATTCAGGTGAGAACTAGTTCTCACCCAATATATGATAACTTTTTGTGGGGCCCAACTGTGGGCCCCATTTGGGGATGGGACCAGAGGGGATAGAAAGATCTATGTGAGACCACCCCAAGTATCAAGTTTGACCCCAACCCCATGCCCCTAACCCCTTCATCCATGACCCACAAGTTTAATTGCTTCATATTCAAAAAAATATTCAACCCTCAATCCAACGGTTCGGTCCATTCATATGTATGCCAATCCTTGGGATCAATGAATATCAAGGGGTTCCCTATTGGTTGTTAGATTTGGATGGGTTGTTTAGTAGGCCCCATAAAAAAGTTCTCATATAATAGGTGAGAAATAGATGTCCGAGGTGGGTTCCAAAAAGAGTACCTAGGAATAGGTCGTCTGCTTTTTGGGATGTAATTTCTAGTTTTGGGGATGAGTCTAAAGTTAGGCAAGATCTATATGAAAGGTTTAGGATTCTTAGTGGGGGAGGGGGATAATGTCCGTTTTTTGGTTTGATGATTGGGTGGGTGTGGGTCTTTTATACCTTTTGTTTCCTTGAGTATTTAGAGTCGTGTCTAATAAAGAATATTATGTTTGAGTCAGCAATGTGGTGTCTTGGGATATAAGTTTTAGGAGGGCCCTTCGACAGTCAGAGTTGGTGGAGTTTAAGTCCTTGTCGAGTCTTCTTGCTAACGTTGTTTTATGCAGGGATTCTACAAACCGTCACATTTGGAAGCCGCATCCCACGGGATCTTTCTCCTCAAGATCCTTTTACAAGGAGATGGATTCTATGAATGTAGTTCAATCGCCCGGGATCTTTCTCCTCAAGATCCTTTTACAATGAGATGGATTCTATGAATGTAGTTCAATCGCCTGGTGCTTCAGTTTGGATGGGACTTGGCCCACCTAGAGTAGATGCTTTTTGTTGGTTGGCAGTGGCGGGCAAGATTTCAATGGCGGATATTTTAAGAAGAAAGGGGTTGACATCGGGTTCAGACACATGTTGCTTTTGCAGGAGGGAGAGGGTGTCAATAGATCATTTGTTCATTCAGTGTGATGTTGCTTCATTTATTTGAAGGTATTTTCTCAAAGTAAGTGGTGTGAGTTGGTGCCTCCCAAGTTCTTTACTGATTTTGTTTGAGGCGTGGAAGGGGACCCCTTTGGTCGGTATTGGGAGGATCTTATGGAGGATCATTCCTCTATCCATCCTTTGGTCAGTTTGGAAAGAGCGAAATGATAGAATTTTTAACATAAAAGGATCAACAAGGGAGGATCTATTGTCAATTGTGGTTTTGAGGATCACTAAATGGGCTCGTGTCAGAAAGGATTTTGCAGACATTAAGATAGATAACATCATGAAAAATTGGGGAGTCTATTGAAGATGGGAGCCCTAAAGGCCATTCAAAAAAAAAAAAAGGATGGGAGCCCTAAAGAAGAAAAGGAAAGTTAGTTGGTGCACTCCTCCGTCTGGAGTTCTAAAATTCAATGTCGATGGAGCAGCAAGGGGAAAACCAGGGTTGGTAGGCATTGGTGGCATTTTAAGAAATCACAAAGGGAAAGTTATGTACATGTTTTCTAATCATGTTGGAATTAAAGACTCTAATGAAGCGGAAATTCTTGCCATCTTGGAAGCTCTTCGTATCATTCATAATTTAGAACACCATGTTCTTATTGTGGAGAGTGACTCTGCTAATGCCATATCTTGGGTAAAATCTTTGAAAGGGCCTTAGAAAATGCAATTCTTATTCAATGAAATTAGTTCTCTACTTTCTGATTTACAGGTTTCTTTTCAACATGTTAGTAGATCTACAAATGGAATGGCGGATTGTCTAGCTAAACAGGGGGTTGACCGGTCTTGTAATCTTAGCACCTCTTTAGTGTAGTTGGTGGGTGCTTGGTATACTTCTCTTGTACCAGGTCACCGATGAGTGGTTCTTTATGTATGTTAGTTCATAAGCTGTAATCTTTTTCTTTAATGAATTTTACTGTCACCGATCAATATATATATATATATATATATACGAGAGAGAGAGAGAGAGAGAGAGAGAGAAGCAAGTCATGTTGGCAAAATTAAAATTTTATCCATAAAAGAATTCAAATTAGAACTGCACCAGATGTACTTACCATGAAACCAATACATGAATAGTTCAGAACCAGTAATGTGTACAAGAAATTTGTAAATGCCAGCATCTTCCCAAACAAGTCCATTTTTGGGGGCACTGCCTGCTGCCATCTGTATATAACTGCTCATATACAAGAAAAGCAAAAACATGTAACAGCTTTATTAGGTGATACAAATAAAAAAGACTTTTTCTTCTTCTTTTTTCCTACTACCTTCCAAAAAAAAAAAAAAAACCACATCATCTGTATTAGAGCCAGGGAACTTTTGCGAAAATTCAAGAACAGGAAAAGAAATTTTCATTTTTCAAGTCCCAAAATAGGCATCATTTACACAGGGCCACTGGCTCAATGCTTTAATCAGAAAAGTTGAAAGATGCATGCAGCAATAAAAGAAAATTGTACACACTTAAACAATAATTGCAGCAAAGAATAGAAGGATACCTCTTGAACCTGCAATCATTAGTGCTGATTGCACAAAAAATATGATGTATCCTGGGTATAGTCCCTGCAAATTATTGATACCAGAAAAGGGACGAAATTCAATTAGACTAGAGTGCAAGTGATAAGATATAAGAATGAAATCTTAACCACCAATCACATGAATAACAGTAATAATGTTGATGAAACAGTCAAGAGTAAAGACTTAAGGGCATGTTTGGGTCAGCTTCTTCTAACTCAAACCTGCTTTTCTAAAAATAGCTTCTAAAAATCTACTTCTTCAAAGTTAGCTTTTTAAGAGAAAATGTCATTTGGTTGGATCAACTTTCGCAATTACTTTTTAATAGCAAAGGCATCCAAAGTTGTTTGGTTTGACATACAGAAAGCAACCTTTATCAAATAATTTTACATTAAGCTTTTAAAAATAAATTACACAATATACAAGAGCCTTGTGGGTAAATAAAATGGGCCCACATCAAACTGTAGATGTGTCATTTAATGTGGGCCCCGTCTGAAAACAACTTGAATTTAGCAGTCATTACAAAAATAACAAAAACTTTAATTTTATATAATGCTGTCTTGCATTCATATAAAAAAAAAAAAAAAAAAAATCAACATATTTGGAAAAGATAATAATATACTTCAACTGTTTGTAAGCTAATCCATGTTCCACACGGCCAAGGAAGCACCCCTGGTTTGCCCCCCTGCAGGGTACGGCATTAGGTCGCCAGTGAGGTCGCTTGGTTTTCTTTGATTCTTTGTTATATATTAATTGCATATTTGGCCTAGTGGTATGACTGGTCCATGTGTGAATGGAGGGTCCATATCAGTGGTATGACTGGTCCATCTGTGATATGCAAGAATATTAGTATCTATTACCTGCACCTCAACAACCTAATGTTCTGGAAATAAGATATCATATGGTACAAAAACGATGCTAGTAATGTATAGTGAGATGGCAGATTTAATTAATTAACATTTGCACAAATTAATCTGAGAAAAACGAGGAAAAAATACCCAAATCACCTTGTCTTCCCCACTCTTCAAGAAGAGAAGAATAAAACAGGGCATGAACGACAGCCAGCCATTCATCACAAAATGTATGAAAATAAATTAGTCCCAAGGAATCAATGCATCACATCACAAAGAAATCAAGAATTGCAGCTGTCATATAACTTGAGAAATATTAATCTGAAATCCCATCGCGAGAAAACCCACAACATACAGCTGTCATGTGTCGTTCATGTCAGCAGATACGCCCAATAACTGGGCACGCCAGGAAATGAACACAACCAGCTGTTATAATTTGAGCACTTTTAACCACCAGCCCACAAGCCAGTTTTTGTGGTAGAGGGTTATTCTTTATTTGTACAAAAGATAATGCTAGACTTGGAAAATTCTCCAAAACGCCCCTTTTTCACGTCATCCCCTCTCATCCAAAGAGGATTGTGTGGGGGTTGGGTTGATCATGGGTGGCCGAAGAGAGCCCTATAAATCAGAGAATTCAAGTCTCTGGATAATTTGCGGTATTGTACATAAAACCATAATGTGTTAGGATCCAAGATGAACACACCCAAAATTAAGAAACAACAGTTCTATCATTTTTTAGTGAAACACCTTCTTTCAGGGGATTGGAAAAGCACAAAAGTATGGTTTAACGGATGCCAAAAGTGAAAGAACCAGCAGGTCATTCATCAAAGTTGCAAGAGTATATCCCACGTAGGCATAAAGGAAATACTGTACTCACATGCCAAACAGCACTAATAGTCTGTGTTGCCAGCAACTGAAAAAATCCAGCTTTCTTCCCCTTCTGAACGAGCCTTTCATAAACATCTAAACAAACAGAAAATAAGATAACAAGGCAACATAATCTTTTAACTACACATTACTGGATTTAAATTTGGCTACCTTTTTCACTGTTGCATCAAACATTCTCAATACTGAAATGTACAACAAAACACCTACTGGTACAGGCAACAATGGTACAGGCAACAAGAGAATAATGATAATGCAGTAGAGACCATGATAATTTGTATGCCTTGAGCATATCTGCTACACAACCAAAATATTAATTTTGACCTCGACCATGCAAATTGGAGACCCGACTCCTGGATGGGCGAATGAACAAAAGTTACATCACAAACGATCCTAATTTGCTATGTTGCATCCCCCTCATACACGTGCACATACACACACCCACACGCACACAATCTTTCCAGCCCATGGTTCGATGGTCCAACCAATAGTAAAAATAACACTCTTTCCAGCCAATGATTCAATGGTCCAACCAATCCACACGTCTGTACTCTTTCCAGCCCATGGTTCAATGGTCCGACCGATAGTAAAAATAACACTCTTTCCAGTCCATGATTCAATAATCCAACACACTAGAAGACCTATATCAGCTGGTTCATAGACTCACATCAACCAATATCCCTAGTATCAGCCGATATTATTGGCTGTGACAGCTACTACGACTCATATTCTCGGCCACTATGGTCACTTCAGCCACAATTTTTTTTTTTATTTTCAACCCCCTCTTTTGTTTAATGGTATTGAATTCTTAGGATTCTAGACAATGGCCTTCAATCAAAGAGGCTAAAAGTGAAGGATTAAAGGTGAAGAACCAAAAGGAGTAATCAGATGATTTCCGGTTTGATATAAAACGATTACCTAGCCAGCATCTCAGTAAATTAAGTTCTAGAAAAGAGATGTTCTCATCCATATAGGGATGTAAACAGGTCAAATTACTTAAAAACACCCGAGTAAATTAAACTCTAAAAAAGAGAATTCCCATCTAGTTAAGGATGCAAACGGGTCATTCATTTCGGATCAAGAAGGCAAGCTTAGAATGACACCAAATTCCTAAAAACACGTACTCCAATAACAAAAGTTCAAAAGATTCAACATCTTAAGATAAAATAACAATAGAGGAGTGGACCTATATGACTTGAGGGGGCCTGCTACATACCCAAATATTGTGCCCTAATGGGGTGAAATGATGCCTAATGGGAAAAAGGATTCTAGCATTTTGCATTTTGCAATGCTTTGGATTTCTTGGATACTTCCATGGATCTTTTTGGGGGGCACTGTGACCATTACATACTGCTGCAAAGTATGCCAACCGTGATGCCCATTGCAACCATGATTTTAAACCATAATCCAAACTGTTGACGTGGCAGAGTCCACCATTTAGAAAAAATGAACAGTATTGCATAAGCCCATTGTTCAGTGATCCAAACTAGTAAATGGCCCATATTTAGTGATCCAGACTGTTAATATATGGGACCCATCACCCATAGCCAATGGAAGAAATTTTCTAAAAATATAAGATCCTTGGAATTCAAACTTTGGCTCTGATCTCCAATTACTAATGTTGTAGCCTATACCTAAAATAAAATAAACAGATTTATATAATCATTACACTATAGTGGGTCAAATCAAAATGAACAGCCCTATTGTGAAAAAAAAAAAAAATTTAAATTGCAATAGTATTTATCTGACCGAAATCTAGCCATTTCAGATCGAGCCAAACAGTTTTGGCTTGTTTAGCTGAACGAACCAAATTTGACTACTAAGCTTTCAGCTCACCAAGGGTGCATCAAACTGAAATACACCGTAAATTAACCCCTTTATAAATTAGGACATTGACAAACCTCTAGAATCACAAAGAAGTAGGGCTTTACACAAGTATGCCATGAATTACCATTTGATAAACCCACCACTAGAGAAACTGATGAAAGGAGTATGAGATTATCTGGATGGGATAGAAGAAACTTACAGTAACGAAGCCAAGAGCTGACTTGTATGTTCCACACGAGCGGCAACTCCACTGCACTTTTTGCAAACTCAACACCAAGAACATCAACATTCTTTGCACGGTCCCATTTGGGTTTAGGCGGAGAAGTATCAGACCAACCACTAAACCCCAAACCAGAAATGATGATGGAAGCCTCCGAGATGGACCAAATAAAATAATACTTCCAGCGTGCTGTAAAACCAGACATGTACTGGTAGCCCCAACCGCTTCCAGAACCCCCACTCTTGATATACGGGATTTGTAAATCGTGCGAGTGGAAAATATGGGGACCAAATATAAGTATATGCCCACGCATATAGCAGCTTGAACAAGAGCACGCAGTGTGGCACCATAAGGTGACGGTGATGGTTGTTTCTCAGCCACACTCCAAATCTGCCAAATGGAAGATGATAATTAAGGAAAGCGTATTTAATATTTATGATTGTGTAAGGAATGCATGCTACAGTACACTTACTCCTCTCTTTTCCATCCATTCAAGGTAATCCTTCATTTCATAAACTGGTCCAGCGAAGTGACTTCCACAACAAAGGCAGTAACCAACATACTCAATAAAAGAAGGACATCGAATCAGCCGGTTTTTTCTTTTGCGCGTCACGCAGGCCTTCTTCTTTCAACAACCCATCATTGTAATTTTACTGAACATGAGATGACTTTCAACGTCAACACCATTAGAGCTCCTATAAAAAGATGAAAGCAGTGATTCACCATAAACCATACATGTAAGGTCATAGCTTGTGTATAGAAAAAGAAAGTAAGTTTCCTCGATACAACCAATATAACTGACAAGAACTTATCAATGCAGTGAGTAGCATAGAAGTTAGTGTGTTAAATCATGAGAATGATGAGATAAGATACTTAATACCAGTAATTAATACTACCAGCAGATCACATGAAAAAGTTTTCTTGTTTGTAAGCAATTACAACGGTCAAAAGTTAGTGTGTTATATCTTAGTGCTCCTGTAATGTAGTTGTGGTTCGTGGCCGGTATATTTCTCTTGTACCGGTGCACCTATGATAGGTTTTTTTGTTTGACTTTCTAAGTTGTACCTTCTTTCTCTTTAATGAAATTTTACTGTTGCCAATAAAAAGAAATTACAACAGTGAAAAGAAGATAAGAGCCCATGGCACAGAGAAAAGTGCTCACTATTGCAACCTTGAGGTTATGGGTTCAAATCATGTTACCAATCAAACCACAGATATATATATATATATATATATATATATGTATATATATGGGAGATGCTCTTATGAGAGATATCTCTCACCTTATATGAGAGATAGGGTGGCCCCATATGGGAGGTGCTCTTGTGAGAGACACTCTCACCTTACTATGAGAGATAAGGTGGGGGCCCTCACATCCATGTCCAATGCCAACAACTTAAATGTGAGGGCCCCCACCTTTATCTCTCATCGTAAGGTGAGTGTCTCTCACAAGAGCACCTCCCTATATATATATATATATATATTTTGAAAAGAATTTAGACAACACATTCCTTTTTTTCCACCAAGTTGGCCTGGTGGCTAGGGCCTAGGGGAGACTAAGGAAGCAAGGATCGATCCCTATGTGGAACTGTGGGAGCGGGTGTGCTATGCACAGCAATCATACTGTGATTCCCAAACAACACATTCCTTTAGCATTACTCCAGGTCCTCATGTTTATATCTCAATTAACTATTCAAGCAACTATACAAAAATAAATAAATGAAATGAAATGAAATGTTTAAGCCACTAGGACCATGTCAAGCCAAAAACCTTGTGCAAGAAAGTTCCGTCTCGACTCCTTGAATCTCAAATGAGTAAACTTTTGGCAGAAACTGAAGCCACCCCTTCCACAATGCTAAGTCTCCTATAGAATCCCCAGTTTGAATCCCTGACGCTGGTAAACTGTTTCTATAACAATCCACCAACTTCTAAAAAATGCATCATTGTCAAAGCCAAGCCAAGCCTCTTTCTTTGACTAGCAAACATCTTGTCAAGTAATAGGATTTATCTCTTACAGAACTTTCCACTTCAAAAAAAAAAAAAAAAAGAAAAAAAGAAGCAATTTAAAGTTTATACTTTATACACTCCAAATGCATGTGTACATGCTACAGATAGCCCAACAATGGCACAAGATAAACCCAAAATATTCGAGATTGCTTTGCTAAGAACATACATTGAAAGAAAATGAGAAACAAACTTGCACTCCCATGTCCAAATACAGACACCATTTGAAAATATAGTGTTAGAAGCAGTGAGGAAGCTGATCACAGATGCTCCACACAATAAATTAGTGAGACATTCAATCTTCACTGATCAAACTGGTAGCATGCTTGCCAACTACTTGAAGTATCTTTGTCTTTAGTTAAATTAGTAACAATATGGTGTGTAAAATAGCGTCAAGTAATCTATCTAAAGAAGTTGATGTGATATCTCCTACACCAGTTCAAAAAATGTTGAAAATACAGAGTCCCAAAAAGTATTACCAGTTGCATCGATGCCCCCTTCCTTCCATGCATCTCCACTCATATAGTACACATGGCTACATAAAGGATAAGTGCCAGTCAGAAGTTTCACGAGATGAAAATTTTGCTTTGGAACAAAAGCAGGTTTTCCACAGATTTCATGGCCAAGAAAGAAAAAGAAGCAACAAATTAGAGATCTAACATAATGGAAACAACAGCATCAGAGGGGAGTGTCTGTTTCACATAACCAAAGAAAGTGCTGAAAGCAAAAGTTCTTATGTTGGTATAACTTAATGTGAATCAATGCCAGTGACATTCAAAAGCTCACTTAAGGGGATGGAAAACTACATATGAATTATGAAATTTTTTGGGGCACAAGATTCTCAATAAGGGATTACAATCGAGATGATAAACTTAACATGGTCACCAATCACCATTTTCTATCAAAATAAACAAATGCATAATTAATATTTATTTGGACAGCCTTCCACTGATTTTATCAGAAGATTGATGTTTGCATGGAATTGATGGAGTTGAAGCTTCCCCTACAATTAAAATAAAAGTGCCACTGCATTTTTATCCAGAATTCAGATATCAGATGATAGAATTAAGGTTGACTAACAGCGTAGACACAACTTAAATGTAAACCACACATGTGTTATTGATATTGATCTACATGCATCCACTGATAATTCTAAGAAACGTCATTATTACGCATTCTGTGTGGTCGAATGATCTATGGTTCATAAAAAAAATTTTAATGAAAATCATTTTTCAACGAGAACAAAAGGAATCTAATGTGAGCTAAAGGTTAAGAGAGCAATCATTGAAGAGGCTATATGAATGATATTTCGCAACAATAAATGAGACACAAATGCACAGTTGACAGACTTCAAGTTAGAGCTTCATGTCCCCAATAGAGAAAATGCAAAATCCTACTACTACTTTCATGAAACCCTCAGTCTAGTTTATTATGCATGTTCATAAGTTACAGCCAGTGGATGCACTTAGGCCCCTAGTATACAATTCTCAGTCCAATGGAAACATTCCAAAAATCACCTCCAGAGCTAGATACCCTGTGTGGCTTGCCCCAAGGCCATCAAACATTGATATGAATCATCTCTTCCAGAACGTAGCCTCAATTCCTTATAGACGACAGTTCCTGCTTTGGTTCCTGCTAACATAAGGCATCCCAAATATCTTCCAGATTGGAAGATCTAGTTCTTCTCGTCGGTGACCCGCATAAGACAGCTAACAGTAGGCATACAGCAACTCTGGAAAAAGGGGAAAAATAGCAAATGGCTAGGATTTCCCTGTTAATAGGATTCTATCCATGAACTAAGAAGAGAACCAAACTTTAAGCATGCTGTAGAGAGCAAGGAGGAAGACACTATATTTCTAAATACTAACTATAAACATCGGATCCACTAGCGCACCCTAATATTCTTAATTCATCGTATCTGCGATGCAAACTACACACTAACACAAATCTACCCTGGTAAGAAACACCAGAAAACAAACAAATACATCTCACAATACAACATGGGCCAACCAACACTCAGACTCTAAATCTGCCACTTCAAGGAATACTCTATTGATTTTCTCAGCAAACTGTTCTTAATGCATCTTGTTCTTTTAACAGAACACAATG
Source organism: Camphora micrantha (assembly GCA_003546025.1). Lineage (NCBI taxonomy): Eukaryota > Viridiplantae > Streptophyta > Magnoliopsida > Laurales > Lauraceae > Camphora > Camphora micrantha. The sequence goes on from QPKB01000003.1 coordinate 64,143,425, forward strand.
TAATGTCAGGCAATTCAATGAACAAATTCTAGTGGAAAATTAAAAAATAATAATAATAATAAATAAATAAATAAACAGATCCATATAACAGAGAAATTTTAAAAAAGAAATCTGCTCGTGGAAATAGCAGAACTGATAAGCAACTGAACCCTAATATCACCATTTCTTGTATCCTGAGATGCGAACTAGACATTAATTCAAATCTATCGCTGCAATAAACACAACAAAACCAACACAAACACATCAAAGAAACCAGCATTGGCATACCAAACCCTAAAACGCCAGCTTCAGCTATCGATTTTGTTCGCAAACTTTTCAAAACTCAGCTCCTCTTAAAAAGTTAAAACACATCCCTTTCCAATGTCAAAACACAGAATTCAGCAAAACAGAAGATCAAATCCAACAAAAACCAGATCAGATCTGTGAGTTCTAAAGCCGGCACTCACCATCCGATCAGATACCCGAATCCGGTGAAGAAGGTGAAGATGCCGCAACGGCGGCGGAAGAGGAGCATGGAGCCGTAGCCGAGAGTCATGGGAACGAGGAAGTGGAGGTTGGAGGAGAAGCCGAAGGAGAGGTAGGACAAGATCGCTCCGGTGAGGGCGGAGTAGAGGTGTTTGGGGAGAGCTCCGGGGACGAGACGGCAGAGGAAGCTTACAGGTATGGTGGCGACATAGCAGAGGAGGAATCGAAGGACTGGAACGGAGACTCCGATTGCAGAGGCCATGGAATCCATCTCGACCTCCATGGCTGCGGTTCTGCGATAAACCCGACTAGACTCTCCGCACTTCTCTCTCCTGTTTATAGAACACGCGTTTTTGTTTCGTATCGTTTTGTTTCGTTTGGTTAGAATTTAGAACAAATGCGAATCGCGGGCTGATATTAGAATTAGAAGCCTTGGTTTTCAGAGTTCGTACTTTGGTATGATCGTGGTTAAATTACGAAAAGGTCCTTGGTGGGGTCGGGGAGAGAAGAGATGGATCAGAAAATCCATTGGGATTCGGGCTACCATACACGTGGCATACGAAAGAGAGACCCTTCTTGGAATGGATATTAAACTGTGGGGCTGATAGTGAAAAGAAAATATTAAAATGTGGCTGCCCTTGTGTAAAGGGATCACAATTAAACTTTGAGACTCTTGTAGGTGTGATTAATTACGCATCTAATACTTCGGTTTTGTGTTTATGGGTGTGGTTCTCCCACCGTTTCAAAACCCAAAGTGCATTTTTTTTTCTTTCCCTGCTAAACACCCAAAGTCCTTTTTAAGGCCACATGTATGTACAGGCATTTTATGTGGAATGAGGAACTTGTCATGTTAGCAACGCCCATGGTAAAAATAATAAAGGTCAGCAGAAGTCAATTTGTGCTTGTTGTGTTTGGTGCAGGTATGGGTTCCTTGGTCTAGAGGGTATCTCTACCCGACCATAATTTTGAGTCCTAGTGAATCTGACACTTATCTCCATTTCTATTTCTGACTTCTCTAAGCCCATATTTGGCATCTCTATTTCATGCCTCTATTTCTCTATATGTCTAAATCGGACAAAGGTTTGAACAATTAAAGCGTTTGGCATAAGATTTTAGACTCTTTCCGCTTTAGACATTTAGAGCCAAATCCTCTAAAATCCAAATGCTCCAAAAGTAGGCAGATGAGAAATAGAGCTTTTGGGTCTTAAAATATGGAGACGATGTATTTAAAATAAATTCGTGCGTTACCGAACGCGTTTTTTTTTTTTTTTTCTAGCCTCTTTTTTTTTATGGCTCTTTTTATAATGGATCTATAAAAAAAATAGTAGAGATACCAAACAAGCCCTAAGATCACTTTGGCAACTAAGTTTTCAGGAAAAAGATTTTTAATTTCTCTAAAATATTATAAATCTATGTTTGGCAATTATAAATTTCTGATGATTTGAATAAATGAAAATCTTTATATGTTAGGATTTTCAGATCTTACCACCCCCCATAAGATTTGAAAACCCTCACATAAGTGGATCTCCACACCGAACCCTATTTCTCTCGGCTATATGCATCAATACACACCAATATCAATGTAAAATCATCAACTATACAAATCCCCAGTTAAGAATCCTTATTTCAGTAGTAGTGAAAAATCATCAAACCTATAGATTCCTCACCGGTTACCAAACATGCTCTAAATCGAAAGCATGGAATACCTAGCAATCACGACGTCCAAGAAGCCGCGTCCCACCCCCCCCCCCCCCCCCGATCCCCCACCACCACCACCACCACCACCACCAAGTTCGTTAGCTACTAGGTTAGAACCATTACCACGCTATGCAAATTCATCCCACTACTTTTTTATTTTTATTTTTTTCACGAGACCCACGGCGAATGCAATATTCAATCTCGTATACGGCATTGCATACATTATGCTTCCCACAACGTGAGAATAAGGCTTGCCCCGCATCATTGTTTTATCTTCCTCAGTCGTAAACCCCGTTTGCTAGACAGTTTTTCACTTTTGCCAATGGGAGTATCGACAAGCTTGCACATTATCATATCAAACCGCCTCGATGATTGTTTAAGTCCATAGAGTGCGTAATTTATACACCTTATCCTCATGACCTTGCAAAAAAAAAAAAAAAACCCTCAGGTTGTTTCATATAAATCTCTTCATCCAATTTGCCATTCAGGAAAGCAATTTTTACATTCATTTTGTGCAATTCCAAGTAATGATAAGCAACAACCGCCATAAGGGTCCTAATGGATTTGAATTTTACGACCGAGAAGCAAGTTTCATCATGATCAATTCCTTCCACCTGCGTGAAGCCCTTGGCCACCAAGAGTGCTTTGTATTTATGCAAGGAACCATCCGAATTGAATTTCTTCTTAAGAAACCATTTACAACCGATAGCCTTTCGACTTTTGGGTAGATCGACTAATTGCCACATAACTGCTTCTTGTGAATTGATTTGATTCCCTCTCTCGTAGCATTCATCCAATTTTTATCATCATGCCCATTGATTGCTTCAAAGTAGGATGTCGAATCCAAATTCTCCACAATTTCCACTAAACCACAATAATCATCCATATATGCCGGATGTTTCCTTATCCGAACGAATCTACTTGGTTTAGGTTGTTCCTCATCAAGTGGGCCCTGGCCAGGAGTTACATTTCAAACGTCAGCCACATCGGACCCCTCACTTGCCTAAACATCATTATCCTTAGAGATCTCATAAAACTCCACCATACGTGGTCTATCTCTAGGATTAACCGTTGAATTCTCAATGAAATACACATCTCAATATTTCATGATTATTTTATTATCGCGATCATACACACGATATCTTTTTGAATGACTTGGGTAGCCAACAAACGAGCAATTTTTTCTTGTTTTTTTCTGCAGTTTGTGTCTTTCTTGTGGCAGTAATAAGACATGTACGGGGCATCCCCAAACTTCTATATGTTCCATTTTAGGTTTGCCTCTAGTCCATAACTCATATAGGGTATGTGGCACAAATTTAGAGGGCACTTTGTTCAATATATATTTTGTAGTATTAATTGTCTTTTCTCATAATCTCCTGCCCAGCCTAATCCAGGAGCCTTTTGCCTTGAGCCTAAGGAATAGTCAATTCTTGGACAACCGATAACTAATCCCTATGGCGTATGCAAAACCCTCATATCCATATGCATCAAGTAAAACTATGGAAGGTGGCCAACGAAGGTAAATGTCGAACACAAGACTTGAGGTGTCGAGGCGCAAAGTCCTTGGCCAATGCATCCACCATTGCCCAGTTATGGGGTCCTCTGCTTTCATAGCTAATCGAAATAAAAATCCTCTCTGTTTGTGAGTTTGATCAGAAGGTGTGGCCCACCAAGGATCAGATCCCATATCTCCTCTTGTGTGAGTCCAAAGAGATGGAGATGGAGATCGCCTAAGAAAATGGAGATGGACCGAAGAGGGATCGCCAGAGCGAAGAGGGAGGCTTTTAAGCCGATTTCGAGGAAACATCGAGGAAAGGTGGTTTATATATCCACGAGAGTTTTTTGTGGAATTGGAAGCCTTACACTCCCATGCAAAATGCAATTTCAAGGCTTATAAGGAAAAAGTTGACGTGGCGGTATTCATTTTTGCCGACTTTTTGCTGCACCAGACCTCCATAATATACTCACAGTCCACACATTTATTTCACCCCAAAATGTAAGGCCCCAAAATAATTCTCTATTGAGAAGACATGACTATGATTTTCATGAGGCCTTAAAGTGTGGCCTATTATATTTTCAAATTTGCCCATTATATTTCTATTGGTAGGAGTCCAATTGATTTTAGCACACTATTATAATTCTAGCAGTCCATGTGTATCAAATCTCAACCATACATTCAGTTATGAACTTGCTTCACAAGCATTTCTCATTATTTTTGTGTATGCTATTTCAATTTGGGCCCATTCAGATTTGATCCATGATGTGGTTGTAATAGATCCATAGCTTGAGATTTCAGCTCTAATAATAGATCTTAAAATTTAAAATAAACAATGGGCCCCTGCCGGGATTTATTCACTTGCTCACAGTGCATATAAGTACCATGCATCTGGAATATCCAATACATGGGGCATACCTTTGAAGTCCATCTTGGATGGTCCTGACTCATAATGCATATGCGCACCGTGCGCAGGTAAAAATGCTTCTAGTCCCACTAGTGGAAGACTCAAGATTTTTATTTGAGGGGGGTTCAGAGCCAACTGGGTCGTTGGATTTTGTGACCCAAGATTTCTATATGAGTTTTGGGGATGGGCCCAAAATTTTCATGTGAGTTTTGGAGGTGGACTTAATTATATGTTAGCAAAACTTGAATATAAAAACTTAATTTGTAAGTTTTTATCACAAAAAAGTAAGAAAAATAAATTTTAGATAAAATACTTATAATAATATTAAAACATTGAAAATGCCTCCGTTGAGATTGTGGTTTTAGGCCTCGAATTGTTTGAGCCGGCCGGCCCAACATGAGATTGTACTTGTGCCCCTGTGCTCTCTCAGAGAGAGGTGACTTAATTTGCATCAGCAGCCTTGTTGGGTCACACTCGGTCGGAGCCCCCAAAGACTCCCAATTGCAAATTCCACGAATATCGCAGGAACATGCGGAACAAATGGAGATTGATTTCCCAGCTGTGAGCATGTCGGTCTCACTTGTAGTCAGGGGCAGAATCAGGATATATTCCTTGGGGGACCACAGTGCAAAAAAAAAAATTTCTTGTATGGGGAGATTGTGAAAGTTATTGAAATTTACATTAATCTCAAGGGTTTTTTTTTTTTTTTTTTTGAAATTTTAGGGGGGCATGGTCCTTGTTCCTACTTCCTACCCGGCTTGTAATCTTTCCAATAGTAATCCACAGCAGTTAAAAAAAACAAAAAATATCAAATGTTAAAATTGCAAAATGGTTTGAATTGTGAACCACTGAATAACTCAGTGGAAGAGGCATTTTCATGGACCACAAGGGGTTGGTGAAGCCACTCTTGCTGTTGATCTAATGTAGCAAAAAAAAGGAAAAAAAGGCAGTTAGAAGTCACTAGTACTCCCTCCATTTATAGTAGACTGTGGGGCATATGTATGGGTGTAAGTTTGGCAAGCTGTATATACCGGCCCCGCTGGCTGGCAGTTAGGAAATTCATGGGCAATGGTCCCTTATAGTAAAGAAAGGGTAGTTTGAGTCACTTGTCAATCATTTATCAGGCAAATGGAGAAGGTACTATGGCCCGCAATGTTAGAAGAGGTTCGGTGAAGCCACGCATTTATTAAGTGCAGTGAAGTGAGGCTTATACCCCGGTTTGAGTCCTGAATAGGGAAGTGAGAACAACTGCTCTTTACCACTCGGTGGAGAGTCATTCGCTGCACTGTTTATATATAGCTACACCCATTGTAGCTAGTAATGTACCCAGTTGATTTCAGCAGGCCAACAGTTAGATCGAACATTGGATTTTACACGTGATAGGCTCCATTCCATTTTTCCAGGGGAAAGATAGAAGTTGATCAAGTATTTGAGATGTAGCCAATCTAATGGTGGTTATCTTATTTATCTGAGCAGAATTTGTACAATATTGGTCATTAGTTGTATGTAAACTGAAGTTCTGTCTCCAAGAGGAAGAACCTTCTCCATCAGTGCTGCGCCCTATTGAATCCTTTTCTGCTTCTCCAAAAAAATCTTTGTATTTGCTGCCTGGTGCCCTGTCAAAGTTCACATAGAACATCCACGACGGCTTGAGCCCCTATTACACGACCCGAACCCAAGATTATGATTAATCCAAGTTAACCCCGAGTCGCGTCGCATACTTACTCCCGTGAACTTCAATCACATAAAATTCACAAGGGATATCAATTACACATTATGCAGAATATAAACAAATATACATTGCTTATATATAAAAACAAAAATTCATTTACACTATGAACAACCAATCACTTGCATATTTAAATACAATGCAATGATCAAAAGTGTAAAACGTTTCCAAAACAAATTATAACTCAAAGTTTTCATTTCAATTCTCATTTCAATATTTTAATCATATGATATTGCTTCATTTCCACTCAACTAGTCCTCCTGGAGGAACAAGATTGGTCGTCTCCGCTGGCACTGCAGCCTCAGAAGGACCGGCATGGCAACTGTGCATGTAATGCCATCAACAACACTATGAATTTGACAATTCAACAATGTATAAACAGGTACATGATTTAACATGCTAATCACATATTCAATTTGTCTAATTCAATGTTAGACCAATATCAATACAATTCATATTCACTAAGAGTTTTTATCATTTGGCAAACTACAATAGCATTTCCAATCAAATCACATCTTCCTAAAAAAGAAGATTTCCATTTTCTATACAGAAAGATTACCATATTATGAGATTTATCAATGCCCGGGTCAGGGACAACTGACATCACCACGGAGCTCCAGAACACACTCATATAATCTGCTGCAGCAGTAACAGCTCTAAAGAGCTTATAGAAATCACCATGTAGTGCCAGACTCAATGAATAATTCAATAAATACATTAATTTCATTAAATTACAAATTAACGGATGCAATTTAATAAAAAATTTATTTTCAATTTCAATTCAATTATGATCCATGTTGAATACCTCATAATATATAATTTAATTTATAATTTTAATTAAATAATACCAACCATTCAGGTGAAATCCTCAGTTGTTTAATGTACATGTTATTATCGATAACATCACAATTTATGTGTATTTTGTACATTAAAGTCCCCTTAATTCACACCTATGGAGGTAAAACAACATTCAAAGTTATCGATAATTCTCATTTTCATTATCCATTAAGCTTAACAACTCTCAATTACTTTATAATTCATCACAAGACTAATTTACAGACCCATTTAAACACATAGGAAAAGCTTTTGATTCAAATAAAATCACTTTAGTTCAGACTTATTTTGAGTCATTCGATCAATTGGAAATGTAGACCATTAGATTTTATGTTGCAAGAGCTTTCCATCGATATATAGAATTCCAAAATCCGACGTACGGTTACAAAGTTATGGCCGATTGAAAATTTGCCAAAATCAATGGTCTGCTAGGAGTTTAAACGTTCAGTATAAGAGTTTCAACTCTCAGACAAGAGTTCGAACGTTCAGATCAAGAGTTCGAACGTTCTAGTGCAATACGCTCCAAGCCAAAAACCAGCAATGACAAGAGTTCGAACATTCAGGCCAAAAGTTCGAACGTTCGAGTGTAGAATTTTCAGAACAGAACCTGTAAAGTTTTGTTTCTGCACAAATTATTTTTCCATCTTTTCTACTCATTTCCAAAGGCCAATTAAACATAATTTAAGTCTCTAATACTCCATAAACAATTCATTCATCATATTATAACCCAATGGAAATTGTTTACAAATCTAAATTAATGAACAATTACAAACCTATATACACAAGAACTGATTTTACCTGCAATAAAATTCTGGAACCTCCTGTTCCCTTCCTCAAACATCATTTCTCATAAGATTAACACTTTTACTTATCATATAATCACTTCAATTACTATTCAAATGATCCACAAATCAAATCATTTCTATATAAATCAAATAAAATCATAACTAATGACAAGAAACTCATATCAAATAGCAAATTAATCACAAGTATTGCTTATACTTGCCTTTACTTGAAATTTAACACCAAAACCCCTCTCTTGAGCTCAATTTGAGACTAATCTTTTCTCCAATTCAAAACCCTAATATCAAAAACAATTCCAAACAAAATCTCTTGAGTTGATTGTGTTAAACAACAACTCTAACCACTCAATAGCCTTGAACACTCTACAAATAACTTGAATCTACTTACTGGTAGCTTACAAAAGAAAATCACACATTTCCTTCAACTCAATCTCCAAAGAGACTTGAAGAAGATGATAAGGAGAAGAGAAGAAAATCACAAATTCCTCTTTAAAATCACTTGTACAGCTTCAAAAATTGACAATCATGGAAGAAGAAAGCAAGGAAGCAACTTGAGTCCAGGGTTCTTGAATTCTCTAGAATGAAGCATTCGAATGACATGGAGCTAAGTCCATTTAAAACTTATAACATGTATTTTTGCACATAAACCCTTCTTCTTTGATTTATTCTTAATTTGAGTCAAATTAAGACTCAATTGCTTCATCTTAAGTCAAATGAATATGAGTATTCTATGAAAGTCATTGTACTCATTAAGATACACATGTTAGTATCAAGCTTCACCGTATTCGACAAAATACTCGAAAATCTAAATTTACGGAAAAGTCCTTAATTTCACTAATTTGAGTCTAAATTCAACTCAATCAAGTTAATTCCTTTCAAATCCATTCCATTATGTGTGATTTACTCAAATGAAACTAATTTGATCCATTTTAATCACTAATCACATTTACCTTGACTAATCACGTCTAATTCACATTAATCTCACTTAATTAGAGTTAATATTGATTAACTCAGGATGGGGTGTAACACTCTAGAATCTTTGTAGAAAATTTTTTATTTTTTAATTTTTTGGAATGTGTTGATCTTAGATCTGGTGTCAATTTTTTTTGCATTCTTGAAGATTTTTTGCAGTCATAACTGTAGGGGGCAATGAAAGACTTACGACTTCTTTTGTAGAAAAACAAAGTACATGATTGATTTCACAAGTGATGAAATCCCTAGTTATTTCAAAGCATGTGGGCTGTTTGTTTACATGTACGGAGGAGTAAACGTGAGTTGAAATGTCAAACGAAGGAATGTTGGAGATAAAATATGTTATAAAAAATATATTACAATATCTCACTTTCTTCTAAAAACCTTCGTATTACATTATTCAATGATATGTTGTGTAAGATAATCTTTTGTTACAAAATATTTTTTATATACGAAAAAACTCATGGGCAACCATTAATTATAGTGGCCATTGTAAGTTTTAACATTAATGATCCTTATTGCAACTATAAAATGTTAGAGATAAGATATGTTAGAGTAAATGTAGAGACGTAGCAAATCCTTGTGGGAGAGCGATACGTGGCAGTTCCTCTTAGGGCTCCTCATTGACATGTGGCACACCCTACCTAATCCATGTGGATAATTCATGTGTTTTGCTTTTGAACTTCAATTCCCTTCCCCCACTATTCTTCCATAAAACAAAGCATATGATACCAACTTCTCTTTGGACCCTCCTAAAATCATTTTCCTAAATTGCATTGATCATTTACCTTTAATGGCCCCAAAAGAAACAAAAGACCCTTTGGCTTTGATAGTGGGATCCACATACTGATGAAAAATATCAAGATGAAGTTAGTTATGATTTATACGATATGTGAGCATGCACATGTTAAATTTTGTTGCAGATCAATTTATGTGTCAGATCCAAATTGCAGAATTTTGGTACCAACTTATAAATCATAGCCATCTTGATCTTTGTTGTTTTTAATCAATCTGTGATGCCCACTGTCAAAGCCAATTCTTTTCATTTTATTTTCTTTATTCCAAGTTCAAAAACCTAGAGTCCCGTTGTGAAAGCCATTTTTTTTTCTTTCCAAACTCATAATTTACGCAGAGGCATTTTCATAGGCTGTATTTTGCTACTTTTTGGTCCTTATTTTTCCTTTCAATATTAAGTAGAATTAATCTGTGGCGCCCATTATGAAAGCCATTTGATTTCCAAATTCACATTTAATTTTAAAATCGACACTCAATTTATTCCTAAGCACAAATATAACCTACTCAAGGTCCTAAAATATCTATAATTTACTTGATCTTCCCTTAAAATCTCCCATGTTCCCAAAATCTCTCTCACGAGTTTTCATCTTTATCACAAATTTTTTATTATCATTTACATTTACTAATCTAACTAAATAAATATGTGGGTCCCATTGTGAAAGCCAAATCTTTTTTTTTTTTCCCAAACTCACAATTTACGGGGGCCACTTTCATGAGCTGTGTTTTGCTACCTTTTTTTCTCCTTATTTTTCTTTTGATATTAATTAATAGGATTAATTTGTATGGCCCATTGTGGAAGCCAATTGATTTGAAAATCCACATTTTAGTTTGAAAACAACACTCGATTTACGTCTGAACACAAATATAACCAAATTGAGGTCCTAAAATTTCTACTATTTACTTGATCTTCCTCTAAAATCTCCCAGGTCCCTAAAATTTCTCTCATGAGTTTTCAAATTTACCAAGTTATTTTATTATCATTTAAATTTGTTAATTTAACTAAATAATAAATATGCAAAATCAAAGAAACAATAAAATGTTGCAAATCAAGATGTTGGACCAAATAATAGATAGATTCTTCCAAGCATGAATAATTTTTAAAAATTAATTTACTCATCGTACCATCAACTATTCAAACTGATTATTCTTTTATATGTTTTCCTCTTCATCATATATTATATTATTCAAAATCACACTTCAACTTCTTCATTTTTTTTAATCCGTTATTTTATGTAATTGAGTCATTTTTTCAATATCATGTATTAGATAATTCAATTGGATCATTTTATTTACTTCTTTATTTAAAACTCTGATTTAAAAGTTCAGTTTTAATTGTGTTTGTATTATGAGTTATATATTAATATTTATTTAAAATTTATTTAAATATTTATAATTAAAGTTTTAATATTTTTTTTATCATGGCTTGTGCCCAGCGCAGGCCTATTGCACTATTACAACTTATATTTGAGCTCTGACTTTGAATTTTCACTCAAAGCTTGGGCTTTCCAAATCAATTCCGGAAGCCACCTCTATATCAAACAACCACGAGTGAATTTAAATCGTTCATATATTTCATGCAGAAACCATGCAAAGTATGTGGAGGAATGGTGTAAAATTGCGGTTGCTGTTGTGATTGACCCAAAAAATTTATAGCCGACCCCAAAAATCGATGTATATGGAGGCATTATTTTTCTTTTTTTTGACAAAAAAATAAAATGAAAGCATTATAAAAATGCAAAAAAAGTGGCAAAATCAAAATCCAGGGAGGTCATGGTTCATTGTTGTCATGGACAATCCCGAAAAGCTATACATCACAACATATGGGTCATTGAACACATGAACTTTTTCAACCAAGAAATATGAAATATGCCCAAGAATCAGAGCTCTGTTTTTTTCTGAATGGCACCTCTGTTGTGAACTACCATACACTCCCGATTTCAATATTTGGGTGGTAGGCAAGTCCCAAATGGGGATTTCAAGTGGCAGGGGCGGACCTACATGTTGTGGGCTGGGGGCCTGGAAAAAGCCCATAAGGGCCCTAAGGCCCCTTTGGGCCCAGCCCCCACTTAGAAATAGCCCAAGTCCCCACGACCCATTTCGAACTCTAACCTAATAGGCCAATCCCCATTCTCGTCTTTCCCTTCATCACTCTCCATCTCAGGCGACCGACGTCGGCACACTACCGTCGTGACGCCGTCCCTCCCTCCGGCAGGTGCTCTACTTCTCTTGTCTCTGCTCTCTCTCTCTCTCTCTCTCGTGTTTTTTGTTCTTTAAATACGGATTGTTCTTTTGTTCTTGGTTTTACTTATCATTTGGATGCGTTGCTGTGTTTGAGTATTTGATTTGTTTGAAGCGTGTAAGATCTAGATATGAATTATCTTGTGCAGCTTGCGAGTTTTGGTTTTTGAGAGGTTTGATTGATACGTGCGGTTCTTAGATTTGATTCAATCGATAACATATGACTAGAATAAGAGATAGATGACCTGCAGTGATTTCATATTATTGAGCATTGAGGGAGATTATGGCTCTTAATTTTTACTAGGTTATGTCGGATAGTTTTATTTTGTTACATATGAGATTAGAAATTTTGTTAAATGCATGACTTTTGTGGAACTGATTTCTTTCACTATGATGATGTCATGCTGAATGTTCATCTTATGAATAAAAATGATTGTTTGCGCGTGATATGATCACGACATGTTTGACACAGTTACTAAAAAAAGCATGAGAAAGTAAGACAAAAAAAAATAAATAAAATAACAATAGTAAAATTATTCAACTAAATTCATTTGATTACCTAAAATTAGCGTTGGTTTTCGATTTGAGATTACCTATGTTTTGTTTCAGTAAAGCATAAAAGTGTAGGAAAGGAGCTAAATGTTTAGGAACCTGTTTGATCTAACTACGAAAATTTGTGAAACGGCTCTCATCTGGGGAGGTATACTAACTTCATGAAATTGTGCATCTTGTAAAGAAAAGTGAGAAATGAAAAATGTGTGTGTGTGTGTGAGAGAGAGAGAAAGGGTGAAAATTTAAGAAAGTGAAAGAAACAAATTGCCTTGGATTCATGTCTGTTTTGATTAATCTGACTTCATAATTTATAAGCGTATGCTGATCAGTGTTCTGTTCTAAAAATCTTATGAGGTTTTTGGTTACTGAGCTTCTTGATCATTTGAGTTTGGTGAGGGCCTAATTTAGTATTTTATTTGTTTGAAGTGAAAGATTATTAACCATAACCATTCATAAAAAAAAAAAAAAGGATAAATGGGTATTATAATGATTTTTAGATTTTTGTTGCATTAATTGTCCATCTCTTTTCTTTTATTTCTTTTTTCTGTTTGTTGGATGGAAAAACATACAAGTCAAACAAATTAAATTTGTTAAAACAAATTGATTGTCCCCATTTTATTTCCATTAATTGTTCTCTTATAGTTCAAGAGCCTTCTTTTACCATCATCACATCTGGAAAACATTTTTTTCCTCATTTTTTTAAAACTAAGGGTACCTTAAATTTTTATTGATGTGTATATTTTTTGTGGCTCTGTCTATGTGCATGATGATTGAAGTGGATTGGTCTTTGTTTAAATGACTCTTTAATCACATGTTTCTCAAGTGGGTTATTTCTCTTTTGCCAAAGTTAAGATGAACAACAAAACAGTAATCGAATTACTTTTCAAGAGACTCTCGTAAGCCCCCCTCAAACAAAATCCTGGGTCCGCCCGTGTCAAGTGGGTGTGTTTTTTAATTCTCTCTAGATTCTTCAAGGTCTTTAGAGAGGGAATTGAGAATTTGGTGGTGGAGAAAGTAGAATTATAAGAGGAAAGGGGGCAGTTAAGGTTGATAAATAACAATTGAGTAATTCAATGTGTAGTTGAAAATCAAAGGGCAGTATAAAAGGATATTAAATGACAATTAGATAATTGAATTTGGAGAGAGGACTGTTATCATTTCTTAGGGCATGTTTGTGTACATACTCATTTGCGCGGAGGGAAAATTGCCACGTTAGCAAATTTCATAGAAATGAAAATCTCGGAAAAGGATTTTTGTAGAATTTAGAAATTCATGTTTGGTGCAAAAAAAATTTCCTCGTTGAATTGGTGCTAATATTGTTTGGTGCGGCTATGGATTCTTTATATAAAATCAAAATTTCTTATTTGGTGAAACAAATTTTTGAAGAAAAATAACATAACGTGTATATTATTTATTCAACATCAAATAATAATTTATTTAAAAAAATACAAAATGAAAGAGTTGTAGTGTTTTGGGTTGAAATGGACAAGAGAGAGAAAAAGAGGGAGAAGTTTTCCGAGGAAATTCATTTTCCGTACCTCCATAGGAAACTAATTTCCACCATTATTAAGAAAAATGCTGACGAGGCAGAAAAGCGTTTTCGTGGAATTGTTTCGCACTAAACGCCTGAAAAATAGGTTTTCCGTAAAAATCGTCTATTTTTCCGCGAAAAAGTGTTACAGAAACATGTGGCAGTTGATGAAGTAATGTAAGGATGGACAAGAGAGAGTTCATGGTAGGATATTAAATGACTATTATATGATATGAACTGGAAAGAGGGTAGTTACCATTCTCCACATGGAGTGATGAAAGGTTCTTGTTAGAGTTAAATTTTGTTAGGGCTAAAATGAGGCATTTATTTAAGTGATTTAAAATTTTCATAAGTGATTACAATTAGTCCGGTCCCACCCATCCCCAACTTAGTGCGAGTCCGAGTTTGACCCGGATTCTTGGAGATAGTTGAAAATGGAGTCCTGATCCCTGTTACAAGTCCTACAGTGGGACCCAAAAACTTGAGACGTGGGTCCATTATGTACATCTCGCGTCTGTGACGGGGGTCTGGACTCTTGAAAAATAGGGTTCTCTGCGCCAAATCGAAGAGAGGGAGAGGAAAAAGAAGAATCAGAGCCACCAATTTCGGTACTTCCCTAACCCTAACCCTAATTCTCTTCTTTTTATTTTTTTCCCAATAGGAAAGGGGAAACAACAGATCAGAATTTGTTCTGATGTTGCTTAAGTTATCAATGAGATTTGGATGATCATTCTAAAGAAAAAGAAGAGTAAAATTTGCGCTAATGAACACTGCTGAAACATCAACCTGATGTTGACTTGGCCAAGAAAAACTTGTCTTTCAAATGCATATGCAATTGTATTATGTATGTATGTTTCCTAGGTCATTTGTTTCAGCACCCTTTATTAATGTGGGGTTGATCCAAATGATGCTGGTATTCATAAGGTTAATGAAATTTGTATCACTTTTGCTCTTAAGTGTGGACTTGTAGTGTTGAGAAAGTTGGGTGACTTTTTTTTTCTTTTTTGTTCTTTCCAATTTGGTTGGATGGATAGTCATCCATTATATTTGTCAATGATTTGGTATACATCCCAATGGGTTCGAACAAACTTCACTTTGGATTGTAGGAACATAGTACTTCGAGTCATTGGATGATGGAAACCAAGAAATCCATTGTAGCTACTTCTAGCAAAAGCAATCTTGATGAAAGCGAGGAGCAAGGATCTTCCTCGGATGAGGTTCCTTCAATAATTCAACTGTGCAATTTCTATTTTGCTTTCTACCAAAAACATTTTGGATTTCTTGACCAAAAACTGTTTAGGAGGATGAGCAGCTAGAGCTAGAGCGTGAGCTTGCAGAGGTTCCATTTGAAGAGCTGCAAAAAGCACGGGCTACTGGCTTTCATTCCGTTTACTTTAAAGGACAGAAACTCATTTTAGAGAAGAAGCCTAGGCGTGCTAATAAGAATAGGTATTCCTGCAACGGTATTATTTTCTTTCTTCTTTTATTTTTTGAATTAGGCCTTATCATGCAATCTCTGATGAAGGCCAATGGAGATTAGCAGCAAGAAGCCTGTCGGAATGTTTAGGGAAGTCATTCAAGCACCTAAAAAGGCAAGTTAGTCCTTGGAACATTTTCATGTTTTTAGCTTAATATTTTTGCAAAACTCTGCAAAATTTCCTCCAAAGCATTCATTCTCTCTAAAACCATTGTGATCTCCCTAAAACTCTTTTCACTAGATCCAAAAGCCCTCTTTTTTTTTTCTTGAACATCATGTTTTCTCTTTAAATCCTCATTTTTCTCTAAACCCCTAGATTCTCTCTTTAAAACTCTTTCGTTTTTCTTAGATCTGAAGAAGTGCAACTTATCTCAGGATTTGGCTCAGGATAGGTCGAAATAGAGAAACAAAATTCATGTAGTTGATCCCAATATAGTTGGGACAAGGCTTGATGATGATGATGTTATATACAGTTATATCAGGTTATTCTTGTTCATTGTAATAAAGCCTATCTTTCTATTAAAATTAAAAGGAAAGGAGTTGTTGAACCATATAGTTGATGTGCTAGAAAACGAGATGGTGTCTCCATTTTGGGCTCTAACCTCTGGATTCTTTACTCTGTCATGACTCTTGAGTTAGGTATTATGGAAATGTGAAATAAGTCTTTAACGATGTTGATTTTTTTTAATAGCAACAATTTTGATTTTTAAGAGGTATATTCTTATATCGTCTTGTTATTAAAGTTACTGGAGCTTATTATTTTACTCAGTTGTTTTTGTATGGATATGTGTTGTATTTCTAGGTTATACGAGATCCAAGATTTGAATCTTTATGTGGAACTCTTGATACGGAGGGGTAAGATCTCTCTCTCTTTCTCTGGGTGTGTGTGGGTTTTGGGGGGGTGGCATGAACGCAAGCGTGCACGTAGGTGTGCTCACATGCAATTTGTTTTAAGATTGAACTAATTACTATCTTGTTGTCAAAGAGAGAAGTATATATTATGGAAGAAAAGAGCCCGTAGCTTAGTTGGAAGGTGCTCATTGTCACAACCACCAAGATGGGGGTTTGTGTCATGTTACCTATAGAAAAAATATCCATGTGGAAAATGGATATTATGATTGTTTTATTACTCTTTGTGCAATGCATTACAGGAATATTTTGGTTTAAACTGGTGGTTGATGCAATGTCCATCATCCATTATGTAATGGTATGCACCAATAAGCACTGGCAAATACCAACTGAACCTACCTGAAATTAAATTTCTTGTGTTTTCTTCATGTCTTTTTTCTTTCTTTCTTTCTTTTTTTTTTTTTTTTTTGAGAAAATTGGGAGAATGTTCTTTAGGCTGTTTTAGGTTGGTTTGAGTATTAAGAAAGAAGGAAAGAAAGATGGGGAAGTGTGGTTCTACATTTTATCTCCAATTAGATTTTTCTTATCATAATGAATGAAGACTGAAGAGTATACAGTTTTAAGTAGACATAGAAAATTTGCAATAATACATTTGAACAAGTTGAATTGACACTTAGATATGATCCTTTTATTAATGACTAATGTCTAAAATCCTTCTTTCAATTATAAATCTAATGATGGGATCTTTGCTTTTTTTTTAGGTGATCATTTCATTAGATGTTTTTGATATTTGTATGGAAGTCATTGGATTTTCTACATTAACAAATTTCCTTAAATTTCGTTTTGGAGCATCTGTGTGTTGACTAGCTTTTCATGATTTAATTGTTATATAGGTTCAAGAAACGATATAATTTCTTATTTGAGACTGAACTTCCAAAAGAAAGAGAGGTAATTTTTTTTCTTTTAGTCATGCAAAAAAAAAACTTTTAGGCAGTCTGTTTGGATCCTTTTTTTTCTTTTAATAAAAAAGGAAATGGTATTTGTTTTATAACTTTACCAATACTACTTTTTTTGCTCTGCAGAATCTTCAGAAATTGATAAAGAAATCAAAAGACTCAAAAGTCATTGAAGAGTTAAAGACTCACATCTCTTGGATTGTAAGTTGTTGCAATTCTGGGTAGAAATGTTTTTATGTAAAATTACTTATCTAGTTAGATTATTGTCATATTTTGTTTGTTTATATTTCCCATGAAATATCTGATGGAGTTTTTTTTTTTTTGATATGATTGTGATTTGAAAATTTGTCTCCCAGTTAATATGCTATTTTGTCCTGATTGATTTTTCTCCATTAGCTAAATGGGTTGTTCCTTCGTGTCTTCAGAACTTTACAGATCTTTTCTCTTGGTTTCCCACTTAAAGATGGAGCTGATTGATAACCTATTTGATTTATCTAATAGAAAGCCATACTGCTTAGGAAATCTTTGTTTTTAGTATAATTATGCAAATGGATCCTATGTGGGTTCTTCTTTTAGGCATATTTGATAACTTGGGAGATCCAGAAGGGGCACATCTATCAAAGGTCTCACAGGCGGCAAATTCAACAGAAAGGCTTTCGACCTTGCCGTATTAGTTGTTTAATTCATTAACACCATCATCATCAATCAAAGCCTTGTCCCAATTATGTTGGGGTCAGCTACATGAATTCTATTTTGCTCTTTTTCAAATCTATCCTTACTACTTCCATCCATATCCTTTTTGGCCTATCCCTTTTCTTTGAGGGGCCATCATCCTACTCAGAAACTTTTCCTCACCGACATCGTTGTTGGCCTTGGTTGGACATGTCTAAATCATCTTAGAGGCGTCTCTCTTAATTTATCACCTATTGATGCTATCTCTAAATGCTTCCAAATGCACTCATTTTTTTTATTCTATCTTTACTAGCTTTACCCAACATCCATTTCAATATCTCATTTATGCTACACTCAATTTTTGCATGCTGTAATTGGCCAACATTCTCCTCCATAGCCATAACTACTCTAATCACTCGTAAAAATTTTCCTTAAATTTTGTTGGTATGTCACCAAGCAGCACTCCACAAGCAAGTTTGTACTTTAACTATCCAACTCTTATTATGTGTTCAGCATCCTCATTAATCTCCCCATCCTTACTAATTATAGAGCCAAGATATCAAAACAACTCTCTTTGTGGTATCTTGAACTTCAATTATCACAGCAGTTACATCTCTTGCACATCTCCATCAAAGTTGTAATTCATATATTTGATCTTTGTATGCTAATTTTGAAGCTCTTGCTAATGTCTCCCGCTATCTCTCAAGTTTCACATTTATACGATCTTTCAATTCATCCACTAATACCCCATCATCTATAAACAACATACACCAAGGGACCTCCTCTTGAATATGGGCACTTAACTCATCCATAATCAATTTTGCAGGTAATTTTAATATTGGTTATTGCTTGCTCCATCACATGTCTTTAATGATGTTACTATAATCTATTGAGACACTCCTTTTATCGAAAACCCAACAAATTAAATCTCTAAGTATCCCGTTGTAGGCCTTTTCTAGATCGATGAAGACCAATGAAGATTTTTCCTATTCTCTTGTTATTTTTCATTAATTGTCTTAAGTAAAAAGACAACTTCCATAGTTAACCTCCCTAACATGAAACGAAATTGATTTGTATTTTTTTTTTTTTGGTCAATTGTATCTTTTTTCCTGCATTAGTTTTCGTTTTTTTACATTTGGGAAAGAACATACATGACATGATGGTGCTTCACTGAATAAATGAGAATCATTTGCTCTCTATTATGAAACCTGTTTCAGTTTTTCTTTGCACAGTTGTACATATGAAACCTAATATACTTGGATGAACAATTTTATACAGTGATCTGCATCCTGATGCCACCAGAGTTTTTTTTTTTAATTTATATATATATCTTTCACATGACTTCTCTTATCCAGGATAAGCAACTGAAATCTATGTCAGCAAAAAGCATTGATGCCAAGATTTTAGCAGAGCATAAAAAGAAAGAAAGGGAGGCCGTGAAGCGGGGAAAACAGCCATTCTATCTCAAGAAATGTTTGTTCACAACTCTCTCTCTCTCTCTCTCTCTCTCTCTCTCTCTCTCTCTCTCATGCACGCAGGCGCGCACACACACATCATGAATGCATGATCAGATCCTAATTGATTTCTGGCTATGCAGCGGAAATAAGGGAACAGAAGCTAATTGAGAAATATAACAATCTCAAGGTATGCATGAGAATCTGAAACAAAAGTCTGTTTATAAACCATTTTAAAGTGCATGAATGGTTCTTATACTTCTACTTGTTTGCGTTATAATATTTCTCTATTGCCTTAATAATTTGTCAGGCTGCTGGCAAGCTTGAAGCCTTCATGGAGAAGCGGCGGAGAAAAAATGCATCTAAAGACCACCGCTACATGCCATATCGGCGGACTGATGATAATGGGCAAGAGTAAGGAGTGGGGGCTCAATAGCTATTACTTATGGACTGTATTTGTTGTGCTCTGCTGCTTTAAAATATATTTGTTTCGCATAAATAATATGTTAAATGAATGAACAAAGAGGGCTAGCTTTGGAGATGTATTTGG
Source organism: Camphora micrantha (assembly GCA_003546025.1). Lineage (NCBI taxonomy): Eukaryota > Viridiplantae > Streptophyta > Magnoliopsida > Laurales > Lauraceae > Camphora > Camphora micrantha. The sequence continues at coordinate 64,163,402 of QPKB01000003.1, forward strand.
TTTGTACATATGATTTTGTTGCATATTTGCCTGTGTTAGCCTGTCCAGTTTGGTCCATGACTGCATGCAACAAACAGAGATGCAGGGCCCTCTTTTTGATGTATGCATGCCTGCCCTTTTTTTAACTCACTAACATATGCCATTTTGGTTGGTGTATGTGAATTTTATAGTTGTATTAAGATAATACCTAGTTTAATATCTTTGTTAAATACCTTAGGGGTCATCTTTTTATAATGAAGGTTATTACTTTTATTTGTTCATCTACGGAGCCAATGGTTGTGTGTTATTATATTGATATTTTTGTATGGTAAAAAAACATTATAATATTTTAAAAAAACTTGCACTATTTTATTACTTTTTGATACATAACACAGGGAGGTTGGTTTTCACTGTGTCAATGACTGCTTCCTGGAAAATTTATCCTAGAGTCATTTGGTGAATTCGTCCATGGTAGAGGGTTGTGTTTTCATCATTTTGTAGCCGAGTATTCAAAGCCAGGAACAGCACTGGAGAGAACTAAGATCTAAACTTGACCTAAACCTTAATTAATTAAATTATCTCAAGCACCAAGGTTGATTGTGATCTTTAAGGGCCTTTTTATTTGAATGGAATCAATTTTAAGTAATTCGTGGTAAAATGGGTTAAAAAGGGGGTTATTTAAGAGGTGTGGGGTGAAGGACATGAGTAAGATTTGTTTGGATCTTGACATGGGGTGTTTATTTTTCATCTCTGCTTTGTTCATTTTTCATTAGAGGAGAGATTAATAGATGAAATCTACGAGTCATTTCACACCTTTGTTTTTTCAATTTTAGCCACTTTTAGTAATATATTTTTTGAATCCCTAAGAATTCCATGTCACAAAACAAAGTGGCCCTAATGAACCATTTTTTCACCTAACCATCTTGCCTATTTTAATGGGCTTTACAAAAGCATTGTGTTTTAATCTAGGCCATAAATACTGTTATACGAGGTGATGCTTTTTTTCATTTAATGATCAAGAGATGGACAGTGTCAAAATTTTATCAAAATACACTTATGTTCTGGAGGAGGATTTCTAGTAGATGTTCCTGTCACAGAAAAGAGAGAGATGTGAGTATTTTGTTAGTCGACCAAGGTCGTCAGAATTGTGCTGCCGAGATTTTAACATATTATTGACTGATGCTGTTGCAGTAAAGATACTTATGAGGATCTATAACTGCCAGTTTGTTTGTAGGGAAATTGAATTCCTAGAAATTGGAACAAAGGTAGAGATCCATAAGGGCTCGGCCATATGATGTAACTGAGTTCCTAGGAGTTCTTAGACTCATATTTCTAAAAATAGTTAGAATTGTAGAACAAAGGTGAGTATAAAAATATGAATTTCAAATAATCTCTCTTTATGTAAAAATGAATCAAGGGGAGATCGGAAATAATGAATACGCAACCATCACGATAGTAATTCATATCCGAGAGAAGTCTAAGTGCCATCTACATCTCCACCTTTATCCGCTCACCTCTTTAATAATATTTCGTTGAAGCTCATTTGACTATGAATTCATGTGCATTCAATTTCATGCAAACAAATGGGCCTAAATGGCATAAGAATTATTAAAGAATCTGGATTCTAGAGAAAGAAATATTTTGCTCCCTATTATAATTTCTGCACCTGTACAATGTATTTATATGGCAATTTCTGCATGGCTGCCGTGCAGGAATTTGATCTACACCTTGTGCTCTAATTTGATCTACGCCTCACATTCAGAGGCCCTACTTTGTTTTTTGGGACATAATAGATGTGCTCTAATTTGATCTACGCCTCAAATTCAGAGGTCCTACTTTGTTTTTTTTGGACATAATAGATAAAAAAAGATCTCACACAATTCACATGAGGGTCCCATAGGTATAGAAAACGGTTCTTGACATTTGCTCTAAAAAAGCCGAAGTTTAAATATTACCTGCAAAGCTAACGGTGCGATATTGCATGGCATTAGTATATCGCATAGTACAATGTGTGCGATACCGTACAATCCTAGATTATCGCAGGAACAACTTCATGATAAATACTCAAGCTGCGACTGCTGAGCTCATTTGCAATTGCATGAAAAATGCTTTTGGTTGGGCAAGTCGCCCCAAGGAGAGAGTGCGAGTTTGAAACCGCAATCTCCTGCTCTTGAGTTGTGGTCCTAGCCAACTATGCTACTTCAGGCTAGTAGAATTGAAAATTGTTAAGCACATATGAAATACATGAATAAAGTATAAAAGTTCTGTGTTTTTATTCATTATCAATTAGGGGTAATCACGTCGAGGATGGATGACAGATAAGGATAATCATGCCGAAATTGTAGGGTTACGATTGCAAGTGTTGGAGCACAATCAGGGCTCACAAAGAACAATCACAAGATGAACAATGACAATCACAAGATGCATTTTTTCTCCGCTGCTTCTCCATTAAGACTTCAAGCTTGCCAGCAGGCTGACAAGTTATGAAGTCAATAGAGAAATATTATAACGCAAACAAATAGAAGTACAAGAACCATTCACGAACTTTTAAAAACAGACTTTGTTTCAGATTCTCATGCATACCTTTAGATTGTTATATTTCTCAATTAGCTTCTGTTCCAATTAGGATCTGAACATGCATTCATGAGTGTGTGTGTTGTGTGTGTGAGCGAGAGAGAGTTGTGAACAAACACGTCTTGAGATAGAATGGCTGTCCCCACACCCCACCTCCCCCTCACGGCTTCCCTTCTTATCTTTTTACAAAAAGTCTACTTGGACAAACTTTTTGGACAGAATTTTAGACAAACCCTATGGTATGGCTTGAATATCATAGGGGGATATTCAAGCCATACCATAGGGTTTGTCCAAGAAGTTTGTCCAAGTAGCATTACTCATCTTTTTATGTTATGCTAAAATCTTGGCTTCTATGCCTTTTGCTGACATAGATTTCAGTTGCTTATACCGGATAAGAGAAGTCATGTGAAAGAAATAAAAATTACAAAAAGATTCACTCCGGTGGCAACAGGTAGCAGATCAATGTATAAAATTGTTCATCCAAATATATTACGTTTCATATGTACAACTGTGCAAATAAAAGCTGAAATACATGAATAAAATATAAAAATTCTTTGTTTCTATTCATTATCAATTATTATTATTCATTCCAACAAAGAAAAAGTATTCTTAATTTTACGGCAAGATCCGCTCGAATTATGGTAAAATTGTTTAACGGATTGAACAAAATTCCTATTTGAGTAAAATTTGAAAAAAATCTCACCATAGAGAGGGTACCAGTCCGGATCCTCTATTGCACACACTCAGCTTTTTGGGTCTCAAAAAACTCCACTTTGTGGCCTAATATGTAATGGTAATCTAAACCATTCAAAATGAATATCATCCCCTCATGTAATATATCCTTAAATTTCAGCTTAATAAGAATGACTCTCATTGTAAGATTAAACACATGATAAAAAACATGACACTGCGATTTGGTATAATCACATTTCAGTCAAGTGCTCAATTGGATCGGTGTGACTCACTCCTTCAAAACTGATATTGGAGATTGAAGAGTATATTACCGGAGGCGATGACATTCATCTCGAATGGTCTGAATTTTCATTATACGGCCCCGATGGACCCGAGCGGGAAGCCCGTAATAGCTGCGACAAAGAATCCGGGCTCGGGAGGGTAACTAAGACTTTCAACACATGGGCCCCACGCAGTTCCAGTACTTTCTGCGGATCCGGCCTCCTACGTATACGTGTACGTACGGATGTTAGCCACGTCACCTCTCTAAAAGCAGACCGGCAGTAGCCGGTTGTGTAAACGGTAACTCTCTTGTTCTCTCGCTTCCGTATCCGTTCCCGCGGCTTTTAAAAACGACTCCTTCCGTGAGAAGAGAGAAGGGTTTTCCAGCGGCTCGATTTCGAGGTTCTCATTCTTTTCTCCATTGTTTGTTTCTTTCTTTCCAGTCTCATGAATTCGTTTGGATGAATATCTATCTTGAATTGGGAGATTCTTCTTCTCCTAAAACTTGTTATTGTATGGATAAGTTACAATTTCATGTTAGATATTTATCTTAGGATCTAAATTACTTTGTTTTAGGAGATTATATGAATTGGGTTGATCTCTTTTCTTGATTGGAAGGTTTTAAACATGTTTCTTGTGGATGGGTTAGTAATGTTTTCATGTTATTAATTCATGAATTTGGGTTTAATGTAGTTTAATTGACCTGATCAAGATTGATGGGGAACGACAGACTTTTCTCTTGTCTTGTCTTCTGTTCTATGTTTTTAGCTAGTTGAGATTGTTTCCTGTGAACTGGTTAGTGTTAACATGGCATGCGGGAGAATTTCGACTGAGGGTCATGTTGGGGAACCTACAGAAATCAATACCTTCAAGAAATAGGAGAGGACCTTTTTATATAACCCTTAAGAATAGGCCATGACATGTTTTTTAAGGTGGGGGTTTATAAAGTGGGTTGCCACCTGGATTTTACAGGGCTAAGATGAGGAGAGACGCAGCGGTTAAGGGGTTGGGATAGAAAGTGCATTGGAGTTGCAGGGTGATGAATGATGATGTCACCAGTTGGTGCCGATATTGTATTTAGGATTAGTTTCTAATTTAAATAGGATTCTTATTTTTGTTTCTAAGTTTGATTAGAATTGTTTCTCATGGTTTAAGTATCTTTTATTATAAGTATGGCATTGTAGAGATTAATGATATTAGATTTGGAGTTAATAGAATTTTCCTTGTGCACTTGCGATCGTAACCCTACGATTACATCAATTGGTATTAGAGCCAAACGATCCCTCGATTGTTGTCTCATCGTCCTCCGAGAGTCCCAGACTATCTTCCGCCCTTCCCCAGCATCCCCGCCCCATCATCCGCCCACTTCCAGACTTCCACCCATCCACTAAATCCAATCACTAACCAAACCCAGCCTCCGAATAAAAAACCAAACCTCCCATAGCCTCGTCGTCGTCATGAGCTTCGGCCAGTCTCTTTTCTGATGTCTCCAGAGCCTACAGCCTTGCCCTCTCGCTTTCCAGCAACGAAAAGAGTAAGCCAAAACCCTTTTTCTTCTCTTTGGCTGCATCGAACCCGAGGAGCGACCCACGTGCCCGCGTGAGGAGAAAGGTCCCCATCTGGGCCTTCAGTTGGGTTGAGTTCGACCCAAGGGCAAACAGTAGTAGGAAAAAAAAGAAGAAGCAGAGTCTTCCAAAAAGCATTTAGAAGTGGAGTCTTCCTCCACCAACGATGAGGATTTGAGTGGACCATTGCGGAATTATCGATAAATGTTAATCAACTTCAATGGTTCAAATTCAAGAGGGTCTTTATGAATTGAGATGGTTTTCTGTAATAAAAGGCACGATGAATTCTATACATTATAGTCGTTTGAATGTTGTCATCCACTTCTTTCTTTTACAAACTTGGCAAGCAATAATCCTTGGTTGGTTTTCTTGAGGTACTGATTGAGTTAAGGCTTCTTGACCGGTTTTCATTCCTTGAATGATCTTTGTGGTTTTTTTTTTTTTTAATTTTAAATGGATTCCATGACTTTTCCTATGCTCTTCTGAAAGAAGCAACAGGAAACAATCTATCATGAGCCTATGCAACGAAAAGTGATTTGCTTGGGAAAAAAATCTTGTGCTTATGTCAATTTCACAACATCATGGAAGGGGATTTTCCTATGAAAGATGTGAGGTGATTTGCTTCAAATGAGAAGATTTGTGTACTTACTTTCATCCCCATATACACCACTACCTTCTGAACTGGGGTAGCGATAATTTGTTAGGATAAACAAATATGGGCTTATTATTAGGCTTCTTTAGAGTTATTCTGTAAATTCTCTTGACTTATCTGACCCACTTCTATAGGAAGGGAAAGACTAGCGTTGGAGAGTTACTTGAATTCCAGCCACCAGTAAGGGGTGCGACCTGTGGTGTCATCTTGGGTGGCTGGTTGTAGTGCAGAGTCTTCTTCTGTGTGGGGCATTACTTGTGCAAGTTTGTTGGTCACGGATGCTAACTCTGCACTTTCAGGTGGACCACATTTGCAAAGAAGCACCAGCTTAATTAGTCGTACTCATTGTCATCAGAATCACCTTCTTTTTGTCTGATGGCGCCAGCATCTCAGTCCTCTGTCATGGATGGTTCCTCTATTGAGCATCAGAACTCCCAACAGGACCAAAATCCTCCACAAATCCAACAGAAGCGACGGCGGCGGCGGCGTGGGGCTTCTTCTGTGACTTCTCAATTGTCATCACAAGCAGGGAAAGTTTTCCAGCAAATTGGTCAAGAGCTGAATGGTTTATTGCCAATGCAAAAGAAATCCAAACAAGATCTGAGACAGGATGAGCAACAAGCTATCCAGCAGCTGCCACAGAGACAGGATCCTATCCAACTAGAGGCGTATAATCCACAGCTGCAAGCTTCAATGGAGCAGCAGAGACTCCTGAAGCAGCAAAATCTGGACCAGCAGAAGCAGATATTGCAGTCTACGCCACAATTACAGCAGGAACACACACACATGCAGCAGCTGCAGCAACATTGTTTGTATCCTATTCCTCCTTCTGTTGGGGAGCACTCTTGCACTAGCAACACATGTGCTCGCCGGCTTATGCAGTACTTATTTCATTACCGACAACGCCCGCCTGTGAGTTTGCAGCTCTATGTGCGATGTTCTTTTTATGGAAAGAATTTGCTTCAGTTCCTGTGATTCTTTTGATAATGAGTCAGCTTGCATTCCTTAAATGTCAGCATACACACACAAGCTGCATGCATTCCTTAAATGTAACTCCTTTTCAGCTTTTCCTATTTTCACACATACAAACTCCTTTACAGCTTTTCCTACTCTCACTAGTTATTTATTTGTTTTTGTCTTGTTTTTTTCTACTGAAAATGCAACTAGGTGTAATCGTTTGTTCTTGATCCCAGGATAACAACATTCTATTCTGGAAGAAATTCGTGAGTGAATTCTTTGCTCAGCGTGCTAAGAAAAAGTTGTGTTTGTCGTTGAATGGTTCGACTCTCGAAAGTCCTCTTGGTATTTTCCCTCAGGCATCTATGGTTAGTTTCTATGCTGCTGCTACATTTTTCTGTCGACAACGTACATATGAGATGCAAGTTTTAAATTTAACACAAATTACTCTTAAGTTCTGTTACATATGCACAAGTAATTGATCTGTAATCAATGACCTCCCATGCGTATGCACCGAAAATGTCTACATTTCCACAGATGCATACATATGTTGGTAATATTTTGTTAGTTTTGCATTTGGAATAGCTGGTAACCAGTTTATTTGTTTGCTTGTTAACAGCTAGATAAATGGCATTGTGGCATATGTCATTCAAAATCTGGAAGGGGATTTGGTTAGTAGTTTCTGTTCTTTACTTTTAAATTCTGTATCTGGAAGCACTTACTTTAGCATTTGAACATTTTATCTTTTATGTCAATTGAGAACTTATATTCTGGTATCTTTTTTTGCTCGTGTACTTTGTATATCTCATTTATTAGAAGTGATCATTACTTTTCTTTTATTGCAGAGGCTATATTTATTATCACTAGTCTCATCATATAAGTTGAACAGATAAATAGATGATGTCCTGTCTTCATCATTTTATGTTTTTGTCTACTTAATTTCATAGTGTGACTATCCAGTTGCAAGATGACATTTGAAAACTTCTTGCCTCTTATTCTCTGTCCTTATTTTTCATTTAATTTCTGTGAACTGCTTTATGTCCCTTCATGTGTCCTGATAGGTGAGGTTAAACTATGTAGTGAATTTTTTGTTCTCCCGCACCTTGCACTACTCTTTTCCCTGCATTATTATTCTTGAGGTTTAACTAGGCATCACAAGGTTGCATATTCTGTTTCTGCTCCCTTCCTCTAATCCTGGTAAATGGTAAGCATCTTCAATTCAAGGAAGGATCTAGTCTGTTAGGTTTGGGTGTGGATTGATCTATGAATTAGGTTAAAACCAGTACTTTGATCACAAGCTTTTGGATTTAGGTTCAGTTGTAGTATCTTCACCTTTTTTTTTGTAGTGATTAATGTTATGAACGTTCTATGCAGAGGAGTGGTTTCTTTTTTTTGTGGGACACTTATCTGAGGAGTTAAAGCAGTCTGACATCTGTTGGCGTTTTGGCAGAAATTGTTATTCCTTTGAATAGGATTAGCAAGAACATCACAAGATTTGCTTTTCTTCATTTGTGGAAGAACAATGATGCCATCGAAGAAATCTGAAGGTTGGTTGGTGCCTGTCTGGGGCATGAGTTCAAAGTTTCATATGCTAAAATATTGGGTAGAAACGGCTAGAAGGGAATCCCGTGGAGAACTAGGTAATATTTGTTATTAACCGGAAACACCAAAAGCTAGAGCTGTTAGTGAACAATAGAACAATGTATATCAAAGGGTCCTGACTTTTACCAATTGTCCATCTAAGAATCAAGGATACAGTGATTGCCAATGGGCACAAGTAACTTCACCTTTTCCTATCACCTACAACGCAAATAGGGAATTTTCATCAAATGGAAGCAAAGAGTGTAGGGAGGTGAGAGATGGAAAAAATTAGAAGGGGATCATAAATGAGAGTCTGCTAGAACAAAGAAGGGCTCAATGCAAGTGCTTACTCGGGAAAGTGGATGCACCCATTCTGATTGGGTTTTGAGATGGGGAACATGCATGCATGTTGGTGCTTGATGGTAGTAAACCTGATAGTACTCAATGGGTGGGTATGAAAATCAGAAGCAGGGCCCTTTATTTATTTGGATGGAATGCTGACTTTGGCAAGTACTAATCTTAATCAGAACATGACCTTGGTTAGGTTTCTAATGTGCACTGCTCTATTTGGGATGTGGCGACGTTTGTGTTTGCATAGAATACATAGGAATCCATGCCCTAAATAGTTAAAAGTGAAGTCCAAAGATAAATACACAAAAATCCTATCAAATGACCTCCCATTTATTGATGAAATTGAATCCAAGGGAAGATGAGAAATGAATACGCAGCCATAACCCTAGTAATTCAATACATAAGAAAGTCAAGGTCCCATCTACATCTCCACCTTATATCTTTCACCCCGAACCTCTTTAATAATCTTTCAGTGGACCTCATTCCTTCACCCCATACCCCTTTAATAATCTTTCGGTGGAACTCATTTGAACATGATCTCCCATGTAATCTAATGCAAACAAGCTTGCCCTTAAAGCAGTGGTTACATGCTGGGGAAGATGGTGGATGTCTCAGCTCATATTTTATTGAAGAATCGTGTTCTGTTATGTCGAACCTAACAATGGGGGATGGTAAACTATAAACAGCAACCAGTGATGCCCTTGATATTGATGGAGGTTAGCTGTTTTGGTATATCCCCTGACTAGAAGAAAGGAATTTGAAAGGTTTCATTGGAACCAATGTTAATAAGAGATCTTCCATTCTTGGAGGCAATGGAAAGAAACTTCTCCACTGATGGGGCAAAAGCTCCTTGTGAGTTAGGTGAGAGGTTAATTGAGGTGGGGGTCGGTTTTATTGTTGAAGAAAGGGAATACTGCATAATCACAGGTGGAACCATGTGACGTGCAAATCTAGAACATGGGGAACATTGTGCGCCAAAGCTCACTGCTAGTCAATTTGAAGTTCAATGACTCGTCATGGGTATTAGACATGGGGACCAACTAAAGGTAGCTCATAATTGTTTTGCAATTTTCCACGAGTCTCTGATCTCCAATTCCTTATTTCATGAAAATAATGAGATTCTGAAAGTGTAAGGCATGCAACTTGGGTTCTATCATTCTCATCATTTTTCTATTTTTGTAATAGAGTCATTATAAAAAGAAAACAAAAATGAAGTTGTAGAGGATCCACTCTCACAAGGTATCTGCCACTGATCTTCCTTGGGAGTTATAGAATGAAAACACTGCATGAAGTTACAGATAGTTTCTCTTTTACTACCTAATTCAGTGCAGCTTGGTTTGCCTATTGTATTTTAGAAGGCCCATTTCTTTCCTTTATTTCTTGTCTAACAGTATTTAATTTAATTCTCCAAAAATAAAACTGATTTTCCTTAATTATTGGTTTATTTTTGGGAAAATTTAAAATATATATATATATATAACTTTTGGTCCATTTTTAAAAAAGTAGATGAAGATTTGAATATTTCAAAAGAACATGAAAGTTTTTCATGTTTCTTTCAATTAAGTCCTCTCTATAAAAATTTCTTAAAAATTACAGAAATGCCTTTATGACAGTTTTTTTTTCTTCTCCCTTCCTCACCAACCCATCACCTTTCTTCTCCCTCCTTCCTCCTCCATAACCAGAGGGTTGTGGCAGCTATTATCTCACCTACCTCAAGCTCACCAATTCTGACGCCTCCCGGCCAATGGGCTGTGGAATCTGCACCAATGTCCTTGACAATGACTGCTCTGTTGTCTTTGGTACGATGCCATTATTGGATCTTTTTTTTATATATTTTTTTGAGTTTCATAAAATTTGAATATTGATTTCTGAGAATTGAGGTTCTTTGTATCTTTGTTTTCTCTGTTGTTGGGTCTATTAGATTGGACTTATTTTTCTGTAAAATTCTTTTTGTTCCTTTTGGCTATTGTTTTCATGGTATAATTGAAGATTGAGTCCATCTTTCAATTTCTTCACAGGTTACAGAGTTTTTTTTGGCTTTCTTTCTTTATTTTCTTGCTTCTTTTTGGCGTAACTTTGGAAATCTTAGATGCTGATTTCTGAGATCAGGCTATGTGATCGGGGACTGTATCAGCAATCAGCATATAAAAAGCGAATGTGTGTTGGGCTGTGATGCAATTAAAAAAAAAAAAAAAAAACCTTCCAATATTTGTTGTTGTTGTTGTTGTATTGTTAAGTGGTTGAGGACTCCATGTCTCCTATACTAGAAGAAGCATCTTTGTATCTCTCACTATGTTCAGTATCAATGGAGAAGAAACTGAATTGAAAGGAGCCGTGGGTTTTGGAGGAGGGAGGAGAAAGGTGGTGAGTTCTGTGGAGGAAAGAAGGATCAGAAAAGAAAAAAACCTGGGTATTTTTGCAATTTTTTATATTTTTTATGGAGTGATAAAAAGAAATATGGAAACCTTTTCTATGTTTACTTTTTTGAAAATGTGCCAAAAGTTTTATTTTTTTTTTATTTGAATGTTTCCCTTCTCCGCTTTGAAGTGGTTCATTTCTTTTACGAGAACTTGTAGTTGTTCAGTATATTTCCTTTGAAATGGTCAGACCGGTCTGTGATGTTTTTTCAATATGTAATGTCTGATGTACTTTGTATTTTTTTTCTTTTCTTTTCTCATCTACTCCATTTCATCAACATATCTCAATGTCTACACTTCATTATCTCAAACAATGTTATGCATGCTCCTTTCCTACTTTATTAAAAACATCAATGCAGGTAGCCCGTTAGAGATTTCTTTTCTTGAACTTATTGACCTCATATTTCTCTCCTTTTCTTCTGCAACAGAGGTTACTGCTGATGTTCTTCCTAGGCTCTGCAAAATTGAATTCGACAGTGGGGTCATCGATGAGCTTTTGTTTGTTGACATGCCCTTCGAATGTAGACTGCCTTCAGGATTAATCATGCTGGAGTATGGCAGAGCTGTTCAAGAGAGCATCTATAAACAACAGCTCCGGGTTGTTCGTGTTGGTGTACTTCGCATCAAATTCACCCCTATTTTGAAGGTAATCAAAATTTTCTGTACGTGCATGTAATTTTTTTTTTTTTTTTTTTCAGTATGCAATATCATGATATTCTACTGGGTCATTGCTTTGGTGCAATGGTAGAATGTCCTGGGAGCCATGCGTGATAACGCAGGTTCGATATGCGAGTACCACTTTGTGCAAAATTGCCTAAGGTTAGGCTTTTCTCCAATTTGGACTCTCCTAGGACCCTACTTCAGTGGGACCCACACTGGGTAGTGACCCTTTTTATTTATTTTTCATGATACACTAGTTAATCATCCAAGTTTATTTCTCTTTCCATCGTCATGTTGTGATTGAAGATTTTTTGACTTATTCTTATTTTTCATTTCAGATTTGGTCTTGGGAATTCTGTGCAGAGCAGACTGAACAGTTTTTTCCCCGTACACTAATGACAACTCAGGTATCAATTTTGTGCTTTTGTCTGTTTTTTGGGTAACTTATTCTAGCTAGATGCTTATGACCAAAATTCAATGTAAACTACATCAGAGTGTGTTATACATGGTATTCAGGTGATTTGTTGATGTAAACTAAATCAGAGTTTGTTGTACATATAAACTAGATTTATTATCCCATCCTTTTATTTAGCATATGTTCCCTTTTCCGAAATTTCTTGTTTCTACTACTATTTGGAAAGATTTTCCTTGATTGAATTGCATGTCAACATAAGCAATGGCAGAGCTAGGATTTTCTTATATGAGCAAAGGTAATGGTCAATTGTAAATTATTGATTATTTAAAAATTTATTTATTTATTTTTATAAATATGTTCTATTGATGTCCAAAGAAAACTTCCAAATTCAAAAATCGTCAATCATTCTCAAGACATTTTTTTTCAAGAACATTGGTAAAATATGGGAAATACTCCAAACCATTCAAAAGAATCCTTTTCTCTGTTTTTTAATATGGAGAATCATACCTCAACCAAAGTAAGAATAATGTTAGATTGATTACATGTAAACCAATCTATCTATAATTAATCAATGAAGATTTGTTGACTGGTTAGTTTGATGGGCTTTCGCCAAATTTTACTCTAACAGGAGTTTATGCCACTATAAGATTGAGCATATCCTTAATTAGATTGGTTTTATCTTGCACACTATGCGCTGCGCATTGGTGTCGTTCATCAGGCAGAACCTGGTGAAATTTAGGAGGGTCCTGCCTCTAGTGACGATCCAGATGTGTGTTCCCGCAAGAGTGCATGTGCAGGAAAAAAATTTATTCTTTAATTATTTGCTCAAACTTACGGTGGGAACCACTCATGTTGGAGTAAAATTTTGGGACAACTCATTGAAAGGGACAACTTTCACTTTCAGCCCTTCTGATTTTCAATAGGTGTGCCCTATTGTAGAGTTCCACTCCCCTCATTTTGCCCCTTGACCCCCTTTTTTCCTCTGCCCCTAATATAAACAATATTTATGACTATTTCTTGTAGCCGTCAATGTGGTTTTGGGCTTCCTTCGATTTTACTTTGGATGGACATTTTACCTGATTTGATGCTTTGATGTTCTATTTAAGATTTTCTTTTTCAAAAAATATTAAAAATAATATATTTAAAAGTAGTAAAAAGTGATTAAGCTATACTTTTAAAGAAAGAAATGAGCCATTATCATCATCATAACCTTATTCCCAGTAACTTATATTCTAGTGAATGGACTTTGTAATTAAGGAAAGAATTAGGTCATCACCCTAGTAAATTAAATCACAATAAATAAACTATATATATTTGCGGTTTTAAGGGCCAAATCTATTACTCATTCACAAAAACAACACCCCTTGAGTATTTGTCCAAGTGAAGGGCGTTTTTGCTTTTGAAAAAATTAGAAAAAAAAAGGACAAAAAAGAGTGTGTGTGTGTGTGTGTGTGTGAGAGAGAGAGAGAGAGAGAGAGAGAGAGATTATTAAAATTGAAAATTTTGACCTGTTCGGCTAAAATCAAATAATTTGTTGAAATGAAGATTTTGGTTGAACATTTCTAGATTGCTATATTTTATGAGAGTTTAGTTTAGTTTGTAGGACATAAGTCTTAAGGTCCATTAGTGGCCTGTTGAGCCCGGGCTTCATGTTAAATGGGCTGACGGCAAGTGGGAGTAGACCACTTGGGTTCAACCAAACTAGGACCTTTTTAAAATTATAGGCATGAGCCATGTCTAGCCCATCAGCCCAACAAGCAAATCAACCTGCCCCAAGTCCATCTACCTCCTCTTTCCTTTTTGGTTGTTTAAGTGGGCTCTTCTCTTCTCTTCTCTTCATGCCCCATAACCCATGCCACCTGTTTTTTCCCCTTTGAGATGGCTTTTGCCACCTCACGTGAGCATACAATAAACATTATGGAGAATTTTCCATCTTCATTCATTGTACTTTCTCCAATCTCAAAAGTCAAAAGGCAAAAAAAAAAAAAAAAACTCTCCACCGGTGCCCTTCTCTTGGAAGTGGAACGACCCTTTGCCTCTATTTTACTTGATTTCTCATTAGATCGACACAATCTCACGGTATTCCTTTTGAGAACGCTAGGCCCCCCCCCCCCCCCCACCCCCCCCCAGATTTGGAAGGTTTTAGAGAATTTTGACCATTGATTATTGTTTGTACAATCGTGGCTTGTCATTCAATCTGGAGGTATCCCCCACTGCGGCTGTCTTTTAGCCGTTGGATCATGGTCGATTGGCACCCATTTGTCCATTGTTGGTGTGTGGCCCACCACAAAAATTTGACAGATCCAATCTGTTGGATGTACTCAGGACATCCAGATTATCCAGGATGCCCAGCAATTACACTTACAAAATCAGATAAAAAGTACTTTTTTCAGTTCAAGCTGGAATGAACCCAATTGGACTACTTTGCCACTGAATAGCATTTTTCTCAATTCAGGTGAACCAGTTGGAGGAGGCTGCACAGAAATGCCAAAGTGCCTGTACCAAAAGAGTTCGACGTGGGGATTTAGAAGAAAATCGCAAGAGGTGAGTCAGCTGATGTTGTGCTAGTAGAATTCTCACATTGTTTTGAAATGATGCAATGGTAAAGTCTATAAAGTATTGCATGATATTCTCAGTGGTCTGTAAATAATTGATTTGGATTCGTTCCTATGAAAATGTTTTGCATGTGTCCTCACAAAGGTTGAGATGGTCACCACCCCTTCTATGATCAGGCCCCTCCTAAGTAAATCCATTTACTCTTTACTTGAGTTATAGCAGTTAAATCTGACACCAATGTATATATTGTAGTCGTGTCAGTAGTTGGGTTGATCCATTTCTAGTAATTCTGCTGCTATTATGATCTTTGGTTTGGTTTTCGTACATGGGCTGCTATCATATGCAGTGGCGGACTTAGGATTTTCGCTAGAGGGGTGCGGACCAGGCAAATGGATTTTAGGAACAAACCTAGGATTTTCATGTAGGTTTTGGGGGCAAATGTACGATTTTTATGTGAACTTTAAAAGTAGATCCAGAATTTTTATTATGGCTTTAGAAGTGGACTGTGGTGCAACGGGTGCGACCGCCCCCACATGGATGTACTTGGGTCCACTCCTGATCATATGGGTCTTGTTTTCTGGGGCAATAAACTTTGATTTCAATCATTATTTTGTATATTCATGCTTTCATTAAGTGCCTTGTTTGTTTGCATTAAAATACATAAAGATTCAATATATAGGATTCGTACCATAAGTGGTTAAAAAAGAAGATCAAAAGTGAATTTCCAAAATCATGAAGCAAAAAATTACCTTTCCTTTTAAAGAAATAAAATCAAAAGAAAATGTGAAATGAATACCCAACTGCCTTATATACTTTACCCATCACCTCTTTAATAATTCTTTGTTAGAGTTCATTTCACCACGAATTCCTATGTATTTTAATGCAAATAGACCAACCCTAAGAGAACATTCAATATTAGTAGTAAAACAGTATTTTGTATTTTGTTTGGTGCTTGCATCTTTATAGCTACACATGAATCGAAAATGCATGTATTTTCCTTCTTATAGGTCATGTGGAGTCGTCCATTTAAGTTGTTGCTTCTGACATGATATATTATCCAGAGCTGATTGGAATACTTGAATATTATGGTTTAAATTTTATGTTGGATTTCTCTTTTTGTTAACTTCTTTGTGTTCTTCTGCATTGATTCTGCTGGTTTCCTGATGTTCTTTTGCCCCATAATTGGGACCTATGTATTTTGGTTCTTGTATGTACAATCTGCAAGTAGAATTTTAATTTGCTTAATATTAAGGTATGATCCTTGACTGTTTGTTTTCTTAGGCTTGCAACGGCAACTCGTCAGCTTGTGGAGACTATGGATTTACAACTGGTTGATGAGTTGGGACTTTCCAAAGGATATTCTCGGGGCTTGCAGGTTCTGCAGGATGCTTTAACATTTTAACTTGAATTATCCATCTTTTCAGAGACTTTTCTTCCATTGATTTGTTACCTATCATTCTTATAACCATCAATGATTTATGTTTATGGGCAGATATTTGAGGTTGTAAATAGCATGAAGGACTTGATAGATTTCGGTTGGGAGCACAATATGAGAATGGGACCCATTGGTAAGTCCCTCAGTGTTATTTTTATTATAAGTTCATATCTCTTCTAAGGTAGATTACAAATGTTCTGGCCATTCATACGTGGAGATGGCGGGTGATGAGAGTTCTGGTTTGTGAACTATGACCCTATACAACATCTCTAAAAAAAAATTTCCAGACCTTTTTCTAGCTAAAACGGATGGAGGTGGAGAATGCAAAATTTACAAGTATTTTGGATGAAAATAACTTAATGAAATTTTGAAAATGATGGGTTTTACATTTTGACTTTTAAAAGGTAGCCCCCAACTACTGTAATTCCCAAAGGTGAGCTCCAATTACCTGATGAAATCAGAGCTCTCCTTTTTTCATTTTATAATTTTACCAAATAGTCTAATCATAAATTAGAACTTATAAATTAGAGTCTTTTATTTTAGACCTTAATCTAATTAGCTCTTATTAATTAGACGAGAGCCTCCAAATGACCCCTTACATTCTGTCAAAATTCTCGAAGTAACTTTAATTTGTATGTCCAAAGTCCATACACAATATTAAACTGCACGTCTGTACATAAATTAATGAGAAGTACTTGATGCCATCTATTGCAGCTATTGGGATTGGCATATAACCATGTTTGCTTTATTCAACTCATGAGAGAACATTAGCTCATTTGGACAATATGGTAGTATTTTTCAATACTTCTTGTTGTCAATTGCAGAGAGTTTGAAGAACTATGCTCGACAAGCAGCTGCTGCAGCGAAGCTTCAAATTCGAAAAATGCAGGAAATGGAGCAACTTCTTAACATCCAGGGCATGTCGGCTGATCAGAATACCGTCAATAAAATGATGGCAATGAGTCCTAATCTAAGCAGCCAACTGCACAATTGCATGGGTGGCAGAACTATGAACACCTCTGTACAGACAGCAGTGGAATTTAGCAAATATCAGAATTTGCAAAGACGGGACTCCATTAACATGAGCTCGATTGCTGTTCAGACGGATGCATCATGTTCTTCTAGTGGTCCAAATCCATCACAAGCTCTTCTATTTCAATGTCCTGCCTCTTTGGACCCGGCATCTCTACCAAATGCAACTGTGAATGGCCTATCAAGCGCCCATAATCAGCAGCCACACTTGCTTCAACAGAATCAACAACAATCTTCTCAAGCAAACCAACATTTACTGCAGTGTTTGATTCAGCTGTTGCAGCAGGATATGAGTACAAATGGAGGGATAGAGCAGCCTCTTACTGAGAAGACTCCAAATAGGAATACAACTGAGGGTGTCTTTGGTGAATTGAATGGTACAGGAAGCTTGCCAGTGAGGGCAGCTGGAGCTATGGTTGAATTTGGGAACAAAATTCCCAGCTCTTCTGATTATGCTGCTGGTATGACGCCGTGCAGGGCTAATGGTTTCACAACTGCTGCTGGCAACTCTGTTATTGCTGATGGCAGTGGGTTTAGTATAACACCTGATGTGTCTCAAAATACTCATTTGGGAGAAGAGGTGCAAGATATCCCACCTGAATTTTCAGAAGATTGTAGTTTCGACAGTGAGCTCAGTGATATGGTTCATGGCTGGGAGTTGTGATGTTACTAGTACTGGCTGATGACTGTTTTCAGGTAATTTATCAATACAGTAATTGTACATAAAATCTTATTTTGACTTGGTTTTTTTGTCATTTTTCATGTGCATACTCTGATTCTTTTATGTTTCTTGCTATGGGTTTTGGCAATTTTGGTGTCTTGCCGTTTGTAATTGTATATAATTACAGTCATCGAAATTTTAATGGTGGTTTTATAATACGACTCCATTTGTCCTTTTGGATGAATGGTTTATCTTGTTCTAGTCTGCTTTATTTTAATTTTTTGGTCTTGTAAGAAAGTTAGAGTTTGCTGAAAGTATTAAATTTTGTGCTTTGTGGGACCTATGGATATAGAGGGATGTTGTGGTCCTTGTGGATGGGAATGCACCTTTATAGGCCCCCGTCTCTCTCGCTCTCTCTCTCTCTCTCTCTCTCTCTCTCTCTGTGGGAAGGATCAATGTTCAGATTCTAGGATGCTTTGGTAAGACCTACACTACATGTGTTATCCTGTAGATGACCGAAGCTATTCAACTTGTAACATTTGAAACTACAAATGGTTGAGAGAACATTTGTAGTGTTGAAGCAGCATTTTGCTCTTCCCAAACTGTTCCATGCTACCCTATAAGATGCAAGCGAAGAGCCGAAGCTGATCATAGTCATAGTGTGCTATGTTCTATTCAACTTTATCCAACAGTAAAATTTTGAGGACTATTGTTTGAAGAGGTAATGAATGAGATGCTAGAAATGGGAGGATCTGGTTGACAAACCAAATGACAATCAACCCGGAAAAGATCTTCTAGTACCTAGTGATGCAAACAGGAATTATTTGACTCAATTGCGAGAACACATAGCAGATGAAAAGTTGGCTACGAGGGATGGATCTTGATTTATTATTATTATTATTATTATTATTTTGCTTAATTCAACTTTGGAGTGTAGTCCTTGTTAACATTCCAATCGCAGGTGGCCCACCTTCAACTCTCTGACAATCTGCAACAGCAGCCAAACTCATCAGAGGAGAAGCCACCGTTATGCTGCAGTGATTTTGTGCCATCACCGGAGTAGAAGGAAAGGGAATAGGTGGGCCACAACTGTCGTTGCAGATCAGAGATCTGTTCCTTGATCTATGGTGGGCCACGCGAGTTGCACTGTGTGAAGAGTGATCTGATTGATGGGCACCGGATTCGCCATTGTGATTGGAGAGGATCCAAATTCAGTTGAGAGTCTCAGAGAGCAGAGAGGTCGCTTGTTGTTGCAGAAGAACTTGCAGGCAGATATTTCCTAAAGGTGGGGTCTATGTTTTAATTCCTAAAAGTCGAACCCATACTGCGATTTTTAAAGATGGACCTCATACAATAATTTTAAAAGGTGGGCACACATTGTAATTCCAAAAGATGGATCCTTTATTCACGATCAAAAAAGGTGGGCCCCCATAATTCCTATGAAGATAGGCCCTTTCTAATTCTAAAGGTGCGATGGATGTACTAATTTTAAAAGCGGACCCCATGCACAATAAGTCGTAAGGTGAGTCCACATTGTAATTTCTAAAGGTGGGCCCATTGTAATTCCAATAGGTGGGCCACAATCACTAAAAGAGTTTCGGATTCTCAACATGTGGACCCTATTTTAGACTGGGAGAAAATGTTGGGACTTTAATATAAAAGAAGGGCTTAGCTTTTGAGCCATTAGCACCACCGCGGAGTTTCAGTCCTTGAAGAGTCCGGATCCCACTACCAAACGTAATATTCCAATTGAGGAACATCCGTGAATGTATCTGCTAATGCCCGAAGGTTAAATCAAAAGGCCCCATAAAGAGAGAAGCCTCTGAGAAGACCCAGAAGAAAATCCAGGCTACACCGCACTTCAATGCTTCTAAACTTGATGAGTAAGGGCACAATGTTTTGCATTGAAACCTTATTCTTGTTTGCCATTGGACTGAAAAACCACTCTCATTGTTACAAGAGCTGTGTTTACTTGCAGGTAACTGAACAGATATGACATCTTTAGTTGAAAAGGAAAAGGAGCAAAAGACGTGTAAGATTTAAGTGAAATCTCACTTGAATCTCCATTTTCTTTAATGGTCTTTCCAAAATTTCAGTTTTCTGTTCAAGCTTCCACAGTGGTGACACTGCTATGTAACATTAGTTGTAACTTTCCATGTCAGTGGTGGGTAGGCAGAGGACTCGGAATTTGGTTTTGGCAAAATGGCAACCTGCCTACACGAAGTACTAGCACATGAGAGTCACGGCATGATAGACAGTGATGGAAGAGCAGGCAACAGATAAACACACCAGATTGTGGTAAAATGAGTTTTCGCACTTCTCCCTTTCTTCATGTCAGTTCAAGCAATAAGAACATACAAGACTGGAGCCATGCATAAGGGCACATGCAAAAGATTTAATCGTCATCATCAACCAACCTATCCATCTGGGTTGGCTTTACAAATTCTATACAAAAGTAACATGCAAAGGATATTGATGACAATGCAGAAATTTCATCAGTATATAATTTGCATTCCTGTTGTCTAAATATGTTTTTAAGAAACCTATGAAAGTGCTTGTAATAAATACTATCTTGATCACAGTGACTTGATTAAATAAATAAAAACAAAAGTTACGATCATACACAAACAGGCCAAATTTTTACACATTCTCTCACAGAACAAACAATACGCACCAAAGGCTCTAATAGACGTGAAGTGGCCTGCAATTCAATATTAAGCAGCAATATAATCTTCATCTGGATCAGTATCATTTCCAGCAGCAGCATCCTCTTCATCTGAATCAGTATCATTTCCACGAACATCCTTACAGTACTTCAAGACAAGCTTGCCCTCCTTTGGGTCAAGGATATCAACGTCGAATATTGATGACAGACGCCGTCCAATGACTTGAACATGGCAAACACTTCAATAAGCAAATGCATGAAAAGACGGGAGAAGAAAATGTCAGTTGATATATATTTGATGCGAAAATTGCAGGAATTAAGGAAAGGCTAACTACATTCTTCAGGCGAATTACTTTTAAGCCATGAAAAATATGTGTGGAGTGCACCCCAGTTTTTGTTTCTTAACTGGTGGAGTTGATCAAGTTGAGCCCCTTATCATCATCTGATCTTTGGCCATATGATCACAAAAATTAACCAATTACAAGCCTCGTTATTGGTGTCTCACACAAGATCATCAACCCATTTAACATTTGGAAAAACTCGAAAGAACGCTAGCCACTTTATATGGACATAAATACAAGAAGAATGACCCTTGGTCCCCATGGGTTGACCCGCCAATGGGCCCAGCCCATCTATCTCGACCAAGCTCTTTGGGCACAGTCCATTTACTTTTATGTTTTAGATCATTAGAATTATATTTTATGCTATTTATGGTCAATGTTGGATGTTTTAATCCTGACCATAGTTGTGTTTGGATGGTCTAGATTAGTTTTAGGTTTCATTATTTTCCCATGTAAGTGAAGTAAAGCATCTTGGCTTAAGTAGTCAATGATTAATGAATTTTTCTTGAGTGCTTTTGGGATTCCCAAAGTTTTTTATTCTTCCTCACCCGTGATGGAGAGTTTAGCGTTAGGATTATTTTCATGCGAAAGCCTGACGTATCCCTTCCACCCTCCATCTCCATCCGCCCCGCACCTAGTAGCTTGCTCCACATCAAAGAAAAAATAATATAAGCTCCAATTCTTTCACTTAAGTCTCTTTAAACTCCTATTATGTAAACTTACCCCAAAAGACTTATCTTAGCCCACTGGGATTCATAGTATTGTGGTGGCAGCCATTGATGACCAAAGCAGAACGTTTGCGTCAACCAGGTACCATTACATGGGTGACCCGACATGATATTCTCCTCATATCATTTAGAACACTTCATTATTGTTAGTCACTGAATATGATAAGAAGGATTGATGGGACAGGTCTCAACTTATAATTTTGCACGTCTTGATGAGATCAGTACTAAATTTCAACTGGAGAGGTCATGTCATGTAAAAAGTTCCCAAATATTTGGCTCTCTAATGCTTGACTGATGCAGCCCGACAGAAGACTAGAGCCCGCAGGCCCCCTGATGGACCCGCTTGATGGGATCCACATAATCTCTAATTTGGCAGAGATCCCTATCCTATCTAAATTAGTAATATTAATTAGTTGCTAATAGGAACTGCTTTCTAGATTCTCTTTAGGGTAGGATTAGGTAACTTCCTATTGTTAGTATTTTGATTAGTTTAGAAACAGGGTGCTCTATATATAGAGAAGAGCCCTAGTGTTTATCTATTCGATCGAAGGTCCAGTGCTGCGCCATTGACCAAGGACAAGATTCCTGGATCAGATGCTCATAAGAACAACAATGTTACTAAATTAAAAC
Source organism: Camphora micrantha (assembly GCA_003546025.1). NCBI lineage: Eukaryota > Viridiplantae > Streptophyta > Magnoliopsida > Laurales > Lauraceae > Camphora > Camphora micrantha. The sequence continues at coordinate 64,185,555 of QPKB01000003.1, forward strand.
TGAATTCTTGAAATAAGAGAGCACAAGTGATAAAGATGAAACTCTGATACCATAATCAATGGTGATAGAGATGGATTCAACCCAAAAGGGCTGAATCCCAGGCCGAAAATTGAATATAATGTAGGATTCCATGGCTAACATCAACCGCAGAGATGAGCTTGAGTCATGTTACCAATCAGAGGGAGGCAAAAGGTCAACAGACGGAGAAACTCACACATCCATGATGGAAGAAATCTATAAATTTTATTAATTGAACAAATTCCTTGAGCAATGTTCGATTGAATGAAAATTAAAGAGGTTGCATGTTTTATAGAACATATTGATGCGCACAAGTTGTATTTCAAGCATGGTTTAAAATGTTGGATGATATCAGTATATACCATATAGTGATGATATTTTACAGCTATTGTTCTCGGAACCGTATCACATGACTGTTTGTATTATGATCGGTTGATATTTTCAAAATATCATCCAAATTATCGGTCTTGGCCAATTTCTTAAGGAACTAAAACCGAACAGAGAAAGGGAGGGACGGGAAGATCTATCACATCCAGTGGAGAAAAAAAAGACGACTAAGAGCAGAGGAGAGAGATTTGTAGCATTGAGAGGAAGGGACAGGAAGATCTATCACATCCAGCGGAGAAAAAAAAAACGACTAAGAGCAGAGGAGAGAGATTTGTAGCACTGAGAGAGAGAGAGAGGGGGATGGGGGGGGTGGGGGGGAGATGGTACCCGAGCCCTCACCAGCTGCCTACATGCTATGGTCGGTCCTTGTGCTCCTCTCCCTCTTCAATCAGAAGACACAAATGGACCTCAAGTCTGTGCACCCATTTTTTTTATGGTGAAACCTTGTGGGCCGTGGATAAAGGGTTAGGATGGTCAAATGGGGCTGATGTTTTGTACATAGGAAGGCCCCAACCAAAGCTTTCAATCCCCTAGCCCCACCCCATGTAGGCTAACAGCTGGGCCCCACGGTGAAGAATGTATGGAAAGCTCCATGCGCTCCACGTGCATAGGATCACTCATATATATATATATATATATATATATGGGAGATGCTCCAATGAGAGTTACTCTCACAGTACTATGAAGTAAGGGTGGAGGCCTTCACATCCATATCCAATGCCAACAGCCTAAATATGAGGGCCCCCACCCCTTAGTCTTATAATACCGTGAGAATGACTCTCACAAGAGCATCTCCACACACACACACACACATATATCAAGAATTCTAAAAAATGCCCCTTTAAAAATGCCCCCTTTTCCGCCCCTCTTTTTTTTTTTTCATGGGACCCATGTTGAGTCAATCTAGTCATTTCACACACACTATCCCCTCATGAATAGTCACAAGTCCAAGTTTGAACGGTCATCCAACTTTTCCTCACCATTGGATTGAAATCATAATAAAATGATGCCTCTAAACCATTAAAATTAGGACCATGGATCTAAATGTTAGGATGATCTTATGGACTCAAGATTTTGCATATAGGTAGGCCTCATATGGATCTTTCCATCCAATGGACTTCCACAATCATCATGCACCCTAATGGGCCCAACTAGGAGGGGCGTTTTTTCCTAAAAAAACGAACGAGCTTTGTGTAGAGAACTAGTTCTCACCATTCTTCCTTGAGAACTATTGGTAGGCCCCACCTAGCAACCCATCCAAACCATGCACAAATAGGGACCTCCCTGGTAGTCACTGATCCCAAGGATTGGCACACATCCGAATGGACTGAACCGTTGGATCGAGGGTTGAGTCTTTAATTTAATATGAAGCCATTAAACGGCTACAGATGAAGGGGTTAGGGGCATGGGGTTGGGGTCACACTTGATACTTGGGGTGGTCTCACATAGATCTTTCCATCCCCCCCGGTCCCATCTCCAAATGGGACCAACAGTTGGGCCCCACTGAAAGTTCTCATATAACTAAATAAATCCGATATATATAGCCAACAATATAATGATGTTGAATCAAAATCTCCCCGATACCGACTGATGCCTTTCCGCCAATCGCGAGTCATTGAACAGTGGCAAGCATACAATCATGCTATAAAGCAGGAAGTCAACGATACTGAAACTTTTTAGGGGAAGAATCTATCCTCCGACCATCCAACCAAGAACACCATCAAATGGTGTGATGATGCCGGGGGAAGGGGAGGGGGGCCGCCATACAGAGTAGGCAGAAGGGCTCAGTTAGCAACAAATGCGAGGAAAGAAAATCATCTTTAAGAATAAAAAAAAAAAAAAGAAACAAAAAGAGGAAATTTCGTAAAAGAAAGAAAAGTAGAGCCTTTCTGGTTTCTTCATTACCTCCCAAGGTCAGGAATGGTGGCTCAAGAAGCCTTACCGAAGAAACCAAACCACGGTTGAGCAGCAAGCACGTCGGGCTGAGTCAAAGCTTAAAAGCCCAACGTAGAAAAAGGGAGTGCGCTCCTGCGCTATAGCTTTCGGAGCTAGTTAAGGCTCTTCTTCTATTCTACGAATCTATAGATCTCAAAATCAAAGAACCGGGCAAGGCGCAGAAGCTGAACCTGGATCCCTCGAGGAAGCATGGCAAATGAACAACCAAACGAGTGGATCCAAGCATCTTCATCGAGGGAATTCAATCATGCGCATTCCTCATTTGAACAGAGTATGGCTTATCTGTGTGTGAACCACCTCATTTTTTGTTGGAGGAGAAGTTGCCATGGGGGCAGGAAAGCATTTATGCATCGGTGGGCGGACCTAAGGTTGGGAGGTTCATCCGTATAGTTGGGAATGCCCGGGACATCAGTAACTAAAGAATCTTTTCCAGAAAAAAAAGAGAAGAAACCAAAGCAATATCTTATCCCCGTTCTAATCTAATGGCAAACGGAATTGCGGAGCAAGGCGTTTTTAGGAATCAGCTGATTCCCAAGGGGAGAGAAAAAAGGTAGGTCAATCCATCCCCTCCATTCCCCAGTCGATGAGGCCTCATTCCACTCCCTCCTGCGGAAGAGGCTCGATGGGCCCGAATGCGATTCTAACTTCAGCCACTCGAGTGCGGGTCTTTCTGCCTGTTTTAATAAAGCTTGCACCTTTCATCCTGCCCGGGCAGCTCACCCGTGAAATATATATATATATATATAGAGAGAGAGAGAGAGAGAGAGAAATTATCCAATGAAAACTCATGCATAGTGTGCACCCCTAGTGGGGCCCACCTGATCCCCACCCCTTTAGTACACACGCCTCTGGTTTAAGTATCCATCCAAATGACTTGTGGGCTCTGGATGATAGGGTTAGGATGATCGGATGGGGTTATTTTTTGTACATAGCATGGCCCGAACTAGATCTTCAAATCCCCCCGGTCCCATCCCAAAGTGGCCGAGCATGTGGGCCCCACAGTGAGGTGTACATGGAAAGCTCCATGAGCACCTAGCGCATAGGATAATGACTATATATATATATATATATGAACCGGTCTTGTGAGGACTTTCCTCACAGCGGGGCCCACATTATGAACCATCCAAATGGACTGCACATGCACAGCCCGCCACTAAATCCCCCTCATTTTTTGTTGTTTTGTGTGTGTGTGGAGAGAGAGAGAGAGAGAGAGAGAGAGAGAGAGAGAGAGAGAGAGAGAGAGAGAGATGGGTTGGTGGATGAGTACCAACCATAAACACGGGACTTAAAGATCATGATGCTAGGTATGTGAAAAAAACAAACCTCATCGTTAATTAACTTACCCCAAATCATTAATTCTCACTTACTAGATCTTCAATTCTCGGAAGGCACACTCTCAAACCGATGGAGAGGACAAGAAAAGGTGTAAACTAAGCATCATTTTTATTGAAAGAAAATTAACTAAGCCAAGAAGACGTCCCCTTGCATGTGTTTAAACAGTCCTTCCTTCAAAATAACCCTAATCTCCTAGATTTAATCTTAGTCATCTATCTAATCCTAGCTAACATAGAAAAATATTAAAATAAATTATTACAAAACCCCACAATTGCTTAAAATAAAGAAAGGAAACTAAAAGATAGAAAGTTGTTAGGCCGTTAGGGATCAAATCCCCTCTTGCACATCCCCTATGAAGAGAATATTTCTCCTCTTCCCTCTTTAATACCTCTTTCCCTTCACATGCTCCTTGACCTACAAAATCCTAACCTCATTGCGCCTCTTTGTTTTCTTTCAAAAAATTGCACTTTTAATGGGATTAGAATTTAGAACAACTTGGACGTTCCCTCCTTGGTGAGATTGGTCCCATTTTGTTGAGCACAAAATTCTCACGCCTAAGGAACTTGTATGGTCTTGTATCTTGGTGTGCCATCCATAATGGTTATGGCTCGATTTATTTTCCTTTGGGCCCACATCGACTTTAGCGATAGTTATACAACTTATACTCAATTTAGGCCTATTTAAATTCAGATTTGAGCACTTATGTTTGATTGGACCCCAATTTAAATGGATTAAATATCCATTCGACCTATCAAATTGACCCAAATAAATCAAGGCTCGATCCAATATGGAAATACATGATCCATGACGTTTGGATCTTCTGCTCCTGCATCAATGGACTATCATTTGGCGTTCTCTTTGAGGCAATGGGCCCAGATGGGCTTTTGGCCTGGCTGGCTTGCTAGGACCAATGGACCTTTGGCTGGATCCAGCTAATGATCTAAAATTCAATTTAAGACCCCATGGCCCACACCACCACCCCCACCCCACCCACACAAAAGACCAGCTAAATTGTTCCACTCAATAGAATACTGTCCCCTGCAACTGAAACACGTACAAACTATTTTTTCTTTTTCTTTCTTTTCCCCTTTTTGATAGGCATGTGACTCACACCTAGAATCTAGTGGTTGCAATAATGAGCAGCTTCCAACTGTGCTATGAGCCCTAATTCACATGTGAAGCTTACTCTAGTCCTAAAAGCATATGTTTGAAATTTTCAGTCCAAAGAACAGACCAAGTTTCCAATAGGACTAACCATATATAGTATAAATCATCCATTTCTTGTTTTTGAACTCTACCCAAGAGCTCAACTTGCAGAATTCCACCAGTGCAGATAGCCGGCTTTGGTAGCTTGAATGTCTGCAAGCTATTCTCCTGTTGTAAAACAACCATTCCAGCAGTTAACAATTCCAAAAAAGTTAATTTCACATGTTCAACCTAGCATTAAATGCGACAATCACTTAGAAGAAGACATAATTAGCATAAGGTTTGAATCAGCTCATATATATGAAGTGTCAGATTTGAAACACATTGTGGAGAAAAAATAAGCTCCCGACCTATGGTGCCCAAATACTGCATGAATATGACAAGGACCAAGCATATGATATTGTGATAGGCATCAATCTTACACATAAAATGAAGAATTGGATTATATATGACATTCAGTTTTAAGTATCCATAAGCACCAGGATGACTTCAGTTTCCTATGGGGTCCATGTGGGCTTATACTCCGGTGATCAAGAGAATTGATTCGATGGGCCCACCATAAATGGATGATGCTCCAAAACTATGCCGTAAAGTAAAAACACAGCCTTCTATTTGACTTTTTTCCCACCAAACCAAGTTGTATAATTAACAATATTTGTCAGCCGCCAACAGTAGTTAACATCTTCTGATCTTAGTTCGAAGGACCCATCAGCTTGTAATGCACTTGCATAGATCATCCAGTAACAAACATGCAGAATTGTACACCAGGATACCATGTCTCTAGAGACACAATAGTTTCTAAATGTGGTTGTAGTGAAGTCAAGAGGCTCACATAATATTATAGATTTATGACCATAAAAAACAAAAACGAAGGCATAGAGATATCTAAAAATATTCATCTTACGACTACAGAAAGCACAAATTGATTGTTCAGGCATAGTTTAAAATCGCGGTATCAGTCGCGGTATTGGCCTACTTTAAAAACCGATACGGTATCAGTATCGGAAGCAGTCATTGCGGCATGATTTTTTTATTCCAAAAACTTCTGAAAAATTACCCACAAAATCCAGAATATTGTAAAATGTTGGAAAATGTGTTTTTTCCCATTAATAACAACTATAAATCAAATTATCGGTCTGCCTAAGTCATGACATCCTGTAGCGTGTCTTATCTAAAACTGTATAGATTTTATTTACAATTAAATAGATTTACATATATATAATAAAATAAGCTGAAATATCACAAATTCTATGAAATGCAATCATAATTATGACTTATGAGCTATTTCTTAGTGTTAAATTTAAAAAACTAAAACTTTTACTCACTAAATAAATCTATGCTAAAATAAGAAGCCACGAGCATTTTAAATACACTATAAAAACATTTGAGTAACTATTTTGCAAAGATCCATAAGATTTCAACAAAAATCCCAATTTTCAAAACCCTAGTCTCAACTCAATGTGTAAATCAACAACAAAAAGAGCATGCAATCCTCATTTCTAAGCTATTTCTAAACAAATCTAAAAAAAAAAAAAACTCATAATACTCCTCACCTTGGTAGAGTTGTATACAATTTTTTACCAGATGAAATTTGCAAAAAACAAGACTTTTTGATGGATTGGAAGTGAAATAGGTGTTGGGAAAGAAGAAAGGTAGTGGAAGGAGGAAGAAATGAGTACAAGAGGGGAACTGGAAAAAAGAAAGGTTTTAACATTGTCGGCTGATATTTTGAACACATTGGCCAGTATATTGGCCAAGTCTGATATTTTGAAATATCGGCTGATAAATACTGATAATATGGGTTTTTTTTTGCCAAGATGAGACCCCGACCAATTCGCTAGCCAATATCAGAACGGTATAGGCAGAGATCGGTACATATCAGCTGATACGAACCGGTCTTGGCCCAGAATTTGAACCATCGATGCAGGGTGACAGCCTTCAAGTCTCAGATTGTTTGAATGTTTCCTGGCTTGATGTTTCTACACAGGAATCTCAAGCCTTAAGCCTTGCCTCTTTTTTTTAATGTGCTACCCTAGTGGTAACAGGGCCTTTCTATAGGGGCAATGAGAATGACCTACCACAACTTCCAAACCAGCTCGCTCCCCAAAGAGGAAGGTGTCTTTACCACTATACCAATACAGTAAAGCAAGCTTTGTACATGAATAGTTTTGCAAAGTTCACAAGACGCATTAAAATATAATGTGCAGACAGATTAGTTGCAGCCTTTCAGATCTGAAACAAATGGAGGTTCAGTTATGAGTATAGAGTTAAATTCTGCCAAGTCACACTTTCCAATATTTGTAGCACACCTTAGTGTTGATTAAATACAAGGTCAGGTTACACATACAGTCCCCAAAATCGCAGTTTGGGTTATACCCACACATGGAAACTTTGAGTAAATTGCCTAAAGTTTGATGCAATGAGATGTATAATTTTTGAATGTCCCAATCAAACTCATATAGATCAGCGTATGTGCATGTGCATATATGAAAGCATTAAAAAGGAATCACTCCAGAATTTGCCAAATTCTGCCGAACAATGTTTGTCATCTAGTCTGAATAATTTGATATATTGGTCAATATGTCTTTTGTACTGGTATTGTTGGTAAATAAGTTCACATTGGCAAATTTTTCCAAAAAAAATATTTCATTTTGAAACTCCACTGAAATGGAGCAAATACCATGCAAGGCCAACAAATTTATTTGTTCTTTTGTAGTCTGTCGTGATTTGCAACAAGTGAACCCATTTTCCCAAGATCAAAATATCTACTTTTTAAATGCTTATTTCAGTCTTCATGTTGTCATTTTCATCATCATCATAATCCTCTCATCCTTAACTCATCAATCTAGGGTCGGTATTTGAAAGTGTTATTGTAAACAGTAAAAAATCCAGATCTTAAAATCTCCTTCATACTTAGAAGAATACAATATTGTTTTCATATCCATTTCAGATGGAAAGGGAAAGGGGGAGAAAAACCGCATCAATGTACAACAGATAAATTTGTGACAGAATACAAAGAAAAGTTCAGTGGCAAAACTGTTATAGTGCAAGTAAAACAGCATACTTCTCACGAGAGAAAGAGGAAGAGAGATTTCTGCTGCACAAAGTAATTCTCTATCTTAGGTTCTCAAAGGTTGTGAGTGATATGATGATAACTAAAAGAGCTGTGGACATCCAACTTCAACAGACCACTAGTTACAATAATGTGATTACCTGGAGCATTGGAAATATCGGAGAAACATATGTCCAAATGTAGTTGTCATCATTACATCTCTGCCCTGCCATAAACTCATCCATGCTTCTCATGTCCAGCGGAGATTTGGCATGGCCCATCCTAAATCGCACAGCTTTTGATGAATAGATGGGAAACCCAAGCTGGAAATATGCTGAGGTAACAGAAATACATCAGTATATAAAATCACATGAAGGGAGCATGAGAAACATGTATGTGTCAATGTGGAAGTATCAGGTATTCAGGTTACCTCTGAATGGCCTGATATGGATTTCATCAACAATGCATAATTGGGATTTCAGTTTGTATGTCAGTGTCTCGGACATCTCAGGATCTTTTTCTCCTATACTTGACCAATAAGAAGGCACCCCCATCACTCTTTCCCTTGAATTTAATGTATTTTCAATGCTCTCAACTGGAGCATTATCCGTGCTCGAAGCATGAATTGAAGTTTCAATGCAATCATTCCTTGTCATGGCAGACATCAGACTTCGAGATAAATGAGCATAGACTTTATGATCCATTTCTAGATACTCCCAGTTGACTGAATTGCTAGTTCCAGCTTTTATAGGTTCTAGGGAGTTGCTTATTTCAATAACACGGGTGAAACACGATAGTTCTGGAAACATCTTTATGCACAGCTTCTTACAGAAACCATTTTCAATAACTGCAAAAAAAAAAAACCCTGTTTCGGTATCCCATTGAGGAAGCAGCAAATATCTACTTCACTATAATCAAAACTACCAATTGTACACTGACTACAAGAAGTCATTGACCATAATTCAGAATTTTAACCAGCTCAATGGATCTAATTCTACTGTTAATTTTCTCAGCATAAAAAAGAGATTTGATGGGTCAAAACTATTAAACAGTCCTTCATGAAAATGATATTTACTGAGGCATATATACCCATTATTTTTTTTTAATAATTAATTGGCCAAAGAAAACAGAAGAAATAAAAACAAAGCTCTTCAGATGTTACCTATGTTAGATTCTGGAAAGACATTGGCACTAGGTGATTGACCTCTGGCACTGTCAAGGACCTATCCAATTCTCTTTTTATATTGCCTCGAATCCTAAATGCTACTGTTCCTGATTATTTGGATTTGGGAGGAGCAGAGCACATGTGGACGCCAATCTTTTGTCGCAGTCTTTGACAAAGAGGGCGATCCTTTTCTTAGATCTCTTTAACCTTATCTAAGGGATTCATGTTCTTGATCATGGGTTAGATGGGGGAGTTTGGGCTCCATATAATAATGCTGAATTCATTGTCAGACCATTCTATGGCCAGTTGTTGGAGAGAGGACAAGCCTTTGATTGCTTTGCCTACTTATGGAAGATCAAAGTTCTGTTAAAGTTGTTAGCATTCTATTGGACAGCTATTCTTCACAAAAGATTATAACAATCAATCAACTATGTTGTCAGAAAAACAAAATGTCATCTTGTTGATGTGTGTCTCTCTATGCATGACAAGCAGAAAAGATGTTCCCATCATCTGATTCAATGTCATTACGCATATTAGGTCAGGACTCGGGAGTTATTTCTTCAAATTGTCTGGAATTTCATTGGCGCTGACCAGTTCAATTAAAGATCTTCAAAGTTGGAGTTTGGTGGTTCTGCTGTTCAGTGTTCATGCTAATAGGAGATCCATGCTACGAGTTTGGCGGCCGTGGCTCTTCTATGCTCAATACGACCATAGCGCAGTGGATGAATATTTCAAAACAAATTAACATCTTTGGAAGAAGTCACATTTAAGGCTAGGTCTCTCATCATTTAATGGGAAACAACAAGCAGTCAGTCTGTTGGAAATTTCAGCCACTAATCTTAGGGTATGATGCCCAGATACGGAATGGATATAGCAAGGACACGCCATGAATACAACAGGGGCATGAATTTTTTACTCAGAAAATATAAGATCGAATATGTTACAAAACGATATGCTACCTATTTTGAAGTATCCGGGTATGATAGATTTAGGAGATAAAATTGGGATGGTGATACCTTTCCCTTTTTATGTTTCGTTTTCACTTTCAGGCTCTGTGCTGTGGTATCATTCTCTGTTTTAATCAATCAGTTACCATTTCAAAAGAACATCACCACATCTAACAAACAAAGCGAAGAGTCATCATAAGCAATAGAACACGATCCTACATTGCTGTTAATGGAAAAATGATCGCATCTTTTACATTACTGCTTTACGACAATTATGGGTAGAGCTCATTTCCATACAAATACGTACAAAGTAACTTTCTTGGTCACTGAAAACTCATGCAATGAGTGGATGCAAATTGAGAATGGCATAAGTACGCTTTGGCACAGGGAAGGGATTGACAGAGACACATATAGAAATAGCACAATTCATAGGCATATGCAGTATGCCGCCATGAGTAAGACACTACAGTGATCATCTCAGATAGAGTACCACATTAGCAACCTGTGTGAGATGGGCTATCAGTAAAGGGATCATCAGGGGAATGTGTTCGATAGAGGCTCAAGGTTCTCCAATGAAAGATGCCATCAAAAAAAGAACTGGAGTCTTCTGATATCTTTATAATATTTATTTAATCATTCTCTGATTAAAACATTTTGAAACTTTCATTTGCATAATAGAATTCTTGATTGTTGGGCATATTAAGGGATTCCATAGATTGATATACAATAGCCAACTTTAACCAAAGTAGAAATGAAAACAGAAAATAGGGTTAGGGGGCAAGACTTCTCCGTTTCACCACTGCCGTCCCATTGGGTTGGGTAATGGAAATTGAAAACCCCCTGTATGTGATACTCTGAAATTTCAGTCTGTTTCTGGTAAGGTTCTTGTGCATATGACTTTCGACTTTTGGCAGTGATTTGCGCAACATCAGTTTACTTTGACTGAGTTCACATCACTTGCTAAGGAATTCATGTCTCACATTGTAGAATGCTTGTGTTATATCACTGTATGTTTATTTTCTATGGGTCTTTGTAGTTTGTCGGCTTGTTCTTTCTATATTTACTAACATGAGGTGTTTCTTGTGATCCCATTGATAGGAAACATTATTATCTGGCATCCATTTCAATCCATCAAAACCAATCTGATCTGAATGAGATTCTGGCCAGTCAATCCACCGAGTGTAATAGTTTCAATGATCTACATTGACAAAAAAGTAGGATCTCATTGCAGTCAGCAGATACATGACAGATTCTCATGAAGCTAGCTGCATATGAATTTTCTTGTCTTTCCTTTTATGATACACTATCAAGTTTTATTCATTCCGTTCTATTACATATAACAAAACAGTCTCTAAAATAAAAACTGACAACAAAGGTAGAAGTGGAGATGAATCATAAGTACAAATTGAGTGGGACCAAGTAATTATGGCACTTGAAAAAAAGTAAAAGGAGAAGCTGAGATACATGTGTTTCTAGAGATGGAGACAGTAGGGCAAATCTGTTGTAGACCTCTGGAAACCTGACTGACAACATGGTTTGACCAGCATAAATTAAGATGCTCATATGATTAGAAGGCACCTGTTATTTCATCACAAGAATGCTTTCTCCCACTTAGCATTGTGATCTATGATACTTGAGTACTGCAAAATATGAAATGAATCCATATCATATCTGATGCAGTGCGGAAGTCCAAAAGAGGCCCTGGCCCACATGATGGACCCAGCCATCCCACCCAGCCCTTTGGGTGCAGCCTACAGGCCCAAATTGGCTGAGAAAGCTACAGTGGAATTATACTAATTTTATCTTAGGATTAGTTGATTAGGAATTGTTTCTAATTAGAATTAGTAGCTTTCCTTATTAGCAAACAAATTGCTCTTATATATAAAAGAGCCTTTCATTGTTTTTAGACATCCTTATTTTCAATTAATCAATAGATTTCTAAGTTGCTCAGTTGTTTCATGGTTTCGTTTGTGCCCTAGTGGCTGGAATCCATCTTTGGATTTGATCAATCCTTCAGGAGATTGATCTATCAACCCGATTGCTGTGTCAATATCTAACCCGATATTTCATTATGAGCAAAATCTGTCCACTCGCGGTATCAATGCCGCATATAGCCATCATAGATTGTATTATTTTCATAACAAGGTTATCTGAGTTCCCAGGCCTATGATGGAAGTTGGAGTCCTTTATGTTATCAATTGGAGTATAGTAACAGATTAGCTGCTCTTTTCCTGTCTTTGGGTTTTGAAATAATTAGATGTACACCAAATCAAGGTATTGTGAATATTTTGGCAAGAAAATGATAGTTATATTCCAGAATGCAAAGTGAATTGTGCTGCAACTGGAAAGAACGATTATTTAGATTGTCCTAACATCTCCCACCTCAAGTTAGAACCAACAAAGCACTGCTACTGATTTTAGGTGAGGTTCGAAACATAACATCCCATGTTATTTGTCATCCAAATTACCAAAACATCATCGTCGTCAAAGCGTTGTCCCAACTCCAAATTACCAAAATGTAGGGTGTTGCGACAGGAGGATTCCACTCCTTGCGGATTTCCATTTCGGTGAGACTAAGGAATCCTACATTCCTACCCCTCATATAGGAAATTGAAATCCTCTTCATTGAGGAAAATCAATTCACTTTTCTCCTTTTCCGAGAGGAAAGTGTGTTGCACCAAATGGCCAAAAAGGGGCTGCATAGCAAATCAGAGCATTTTCCTCTCCAGCATGAATTCCTCTCATCCACAAAGGAACCCTAAAATCACTTGAATCTAGGGTGCTTGGTCAGCTATATTTGTTCGCTCACTGAAACAAAGAGCCCAGAATGTCTTGTGGCGTTACCTTCAGATGAAGTGTGAAGATATCATCAAATCCATGTGGAGTGTGTTATCTAATATCACAAAGACAAAAGATCCACTGGCCACAGTTTAGGATGCATTTAAGGTATCTAAGACTCTAAGCAGATTGAAGATAGGTAAAAATAGGTAGATGATATGCATGTGTCAAATGGATAAAGCAATTAAGCAAATACTATTTGATACTAAAATGTATCTCTTATCTTCTTCTTCGTTTTTGGAGAAGTTTTTTCTTACTCTATCCATCGATCACTTTTCTACAAATCTGTTGTTGAATACCCATAAACTTCTACCTGCCAATTGAACTTGTACTGGACAATTACACAGGAGAGATAGTCTCATTGTCTTAGATACAGTTTCATTGATTCCCAAGTTTATCATAAAACTTCAGACTAGTTTATCTTCATCATCAACAATGCCTTGTCGGCTACATGAATTTTGTTTCTCCATTTCAATCTATCCTTAACCAAATCCTTAGATAGGTTGCATTTCTTCAAATCTATTTTTATTACTTCCATCCAAGTTCTCTTCAGCCTACCCATTCCCCACTTAGTGGACCATCAACCTACATAGAAAAACTATTCCTCACTGTTGTCATTGTTGGCCTATGTTGGACATGTCCAAACTAGGGGTGTTAAAAAAAACCAGAAAACCGTCTAACCGAACCGAACCGAACCGCGGTTAATAACCGTATTTCACGGTTCGGTTCGGTTATGGTTTTCCGTAATAATTCACGATTATTAACCAAACCGAACCGTATGATACGGTTCAGTTAACCGTACCGTTTACAAATAAAAGAAAAAATAAAGGGGCTGAATGAAATATTTCTTACCTTATTCAATTGCTCCTTATGTGTCATTTTACCTTCAATCATTCACATTTATCCCCTTATGTGAGGAAGGCATTCCACGGTTATTAACCGTAACCGAACCGTCTAATACGGTTAACCGCGGTTACGGTTTTCCACGGTTTTTGTGAGTACGATTACGGTTACGGTTACGGTTTTAAAAGACAGAAAACCGCGGTTATGGTTCAGTTAACGGTTTTCCCAAATTGACCGGTTAACCAAACCGTTATACCCCTAATCCAAACCATCTCAAATGGGTGAGGAAGAACTTTCATAAGGTATTCATCGATCTAGAGAAAGCTTACAACAAAATACTAGAGATATAATTTGGTGGGTTTTAAATAAAAGGAGTGTTCCAAGAGATTATATTGAAATCATTGAAAACAACTATAAGGGAGCAGTAACGAGTGTGCTAACAACCTGTGGAGGAACAAGTGAGTTTCTAGCGACCATAGGTTTGCACTAGGGTCAGTCTTAAGCCTTTATCTCTTTACATTGATTATGGATGAGTTAATAACTCATATTCAAGATGAGGTATCTTGGTGTATGTTTTTTTTTTTTTTTTTTAATGGTGACTTTTCACAGCACAAAAGACGGTACGATATAAGAGGGCTATACCAACCAAAAAGCCCCTACAAAAACACAGGAAAGAGCTGGACAAAAAGATTTGAGGCCCAAAAATAATGGGCAACAACAAAAAAAAGGGAAAAAACATTTAGGAGCAGAAATGAGCAAAGAAGGTTTAAGAACTCCCTCTTTGGCGAGTTTATATGCCTCCGCATTTGTTAATCTCATAATGTGATTGAACGAAATGTTCAAATCACCGACAACTGAAGCACCTTAATGTCTGCCGGATACCACGGAGGTGAAGAAGACCAAGTCGCCCACTGTATAACACAAGAAGAGTCCCCTTCTACAAGGAGTCATTGAGGTTGTAAACGGGAAGCTTCTCGAAGACCTATGTTCAAGGCATAGTTCCGCTTTATTGATTGAACAAACACCAGCTAGGCTAGAGTAAGACAGAATAATTATCCCATCTTTGTTACGGATAACACCACCAACACCTGCCATACCCAGATTACCACGAGTGCTTCCATCAAAATTTAGCTTCAAAACTCCATGTGGAGGCAAATGCCATCTAGGGAAGATGCGCCTAGCAGTAGGGCGGGATCTGGCCACTTCATCCCAATTGTGAACAATGGAACTTATCGAGATCCCTTTAAAATAAGGTAGAGGAGAGACCCAAAGGCCACAAGATGCTTGACATTATCCAGTATCTTGGTAGCATATGAGGATTTTCCTTCAAAGCACCTCAAGTTTTTTTCTTTCCATAAGGACCAAATTTCCGCTAAGAACGAAAGCTTCCACATCACCCTTCCTCTAATCTCCAAGAGTCAAACAAAGGAAGGATAGAATTCAAAAGAGGGCCACAAAAATGGAACCAAGGCAATATCAATCTCCAAATGCACTAGGCAAGGGGACAATTAAGAAGCAGATGGTCCATAGATTCCTCACTTGCGAGGCACATCGGACATGCATTAACTACAATCACTTTACATCGATGTTAGTTGTCCATTGTTAGTATCCCACCAAGCAACGCAGTCCATCCAAATATTATTACTCTAGGAGGTGCCTTCATGCTCCACAAGCTGTCCCAGAAAGAATGGCTCTCTGCCACCACTTCAGACATCGAAGAGACCTTGGTGTATGTTGGTTGCATATGATATAGTGTTGGTCGATGAATAGAGAAATGATGTGAATTATGGATGAAAATAGTGGCCGAAAAGCGAGAATTTAGCCCCGCTAGCATTAGCGTAGCAGTCGCATCGTAGCTGCTGGGTTTAAAAACCCAACCACTCGACCCTATCTTCCCCACCAAATCACTTTCACTGTTCCTCTTCCACTTTTACTACTGTGAGTGCTTCATTTTGGACTTCCAACCTCCAAAATTTCATGCAAAAAAAAAAAAAAAAAAACCAAGGATTCCAAGCAAGATCAAGCATACTAAGCCTAGATCTTCTCCTCTGGGTAAGTTTTTTTTATATATCATTTCTCTTTTTTTTCTATAAATCACAAGAAAATGCCTTATTAGTGTTAGTTCTATGTTTCCCATAGATCATGCCGCCCATATTTTTAAGTTTTCTGAATTTTTTTTATTTTCTATTTTCATATTTGTGTTTTTTTTAAAAAGAAACAGTGTTTACTTGTATAAAACCCATCGAATCACTTCAAAATGCCGCCCAAGTGTTAGATCTATGAATCCCATAGATCAAGCCCTCATGTTTTTATGTTTTTTTTACTTTCTATAATTTTTATTTTTGCATTTTTGAATTTTTTTAAGTAATTTTTAATCATAGGAAACCCATCAAATCACTTCAAAATGGTCAAGTGTTAGATCTATGAATCTAATAGATCAAACCCACATTATTATGTTTCTTGAATTTTTTACGTTTTTTATTTTTGGGTTTTTAAAAAAATTTAATCATTTAAAACCCATCAAATCACTTTAAAATGGCCCATAAGTGTTAGATGTATAAATCCCATAATTGAATCCTACATTATTTCATTTTTTTTCTCTATTTATTTTTATTTTCTGAATTTTAGGGTTTTCTCAAAACAAAACAAAAAAATTTCAAATGTGGTCAATCGAATGACTTGAAATTTACCTCTACGTGTTAGATCTATGAATCTCATGGTTGGATTCTCAGTTCTCTCTCTTTTTTACTAATTTATTTTTTCTTCAGATTTTGGGGTTTTTCTGATAATTTTTTGCAATGTGACCAACCAAATAACTCCTAAATTGCTCCTAAGTGTTGTGTCTATGAATCACATAAAAGAATACTCCATTCGTTCATGTTTTTATAATTTATTTAACATATTACTTTAGGATATTTTTAAGGTATTCTATTCTGTCAAAGTTGTTGTGAGAAATTCTGCATGATATAAATCATGCATGAAGTTTTGATGAGGCAATTGATCGAAATCGATTGAAGATCAAGTGAAAATTGTGTCAAAAAGTGACAAATGGGGGCATTACAAGTTTTAAACAACATTTGGCCCATGTTGCTAGCAATATCGCAGGTTGTCCTGAAGTGTCCAAAGATGTTAGTGACCAAATGAGAAATTTGTTAAATCAATCAAAATAGAAAAAGGTACGGATTAAAGAAAAGAGGGAGCAATAAGTTTATGTTGCCCTTTATGACGTATTTGGGAAGGAAGCTCTTGGTGATTCTCATGATGAGAATGATGACCCACAGATGACAGCTGCACGTCGAGAGTCCCCTCATCCCGCACCAAGAAGAAGAAGAGCGTCGAGCATTTAGTAGAGGTAGGAATTATGATGCAGGGGGCACACCTGGTGTGCCAAGCAAGGGTAAAGGCATTGCGGGTGCCATGAGTAAAGCATATAGCACTCGACAACAAGATGATGATATAGAGATAGTTTCTAACTCGTAGAGCTACACAAACCACTGGAAGAGTAGCTAGTCCAATTGATCTTCTAGCACATAGATCGAAGGCAACTAAGCAACCTAAAATCTCAAATGTACTAAGGGCGTTTTAAAGGGTGCAAGAGATAAATTAGCCAAAACTACAGCAAAATGTCTAATTCATAAGAACATACCCCCATAGCAATAGTCTCCTCATTTTCAAACAATTCTTGATGTTGCGACTGAAGCTGGACGGGGCGTAAAGTCGCCCTTCGTATATGATGTGAGTACCAAATACCTTAAAAGACGGTATAAAGAGATAAAAGGCTTGGGTGGAGAAGCTTAGGCCCGTGTGGTAACAAAATGGGATCACCATTATGTGTGATGGGTAGACGAGCGGCACCCAAACACAATTAATAAACTTTTTGGTGTATTATGTCGCTGGGACCGTCTTTGTGAAGTCTGTTGATGCATCCGAAAAGAAACGGACAACAATATATATATGAGTAATACTCATGTACAAGCTTCCCTTACGGTCTTACAGTCCAAGCCACCTTATGGATGAAGTTGCAGATAGTGTTATAGAGAGGAGAACAATGTACAAATTGTTACATATAACGGCGCCAATTTTAAGGCAGCCGGTAAAATGTAAATGGAAAAAAGGAAGAAGTTATTTTGGACCCATGTGCAGCTCATTGCATAGACCTTATTATGGAAGAAATTGGAAAGAAGAAAAATGTTGCAGTGATCAAGGCATGTGTAACATCCCGAAATTCCAAGGTTGTAAATAGCTTAGTTAATTGTACTTTTAGCTAATTAAGCTCGTTTATAAGCCAAATAGGTCCGATTAATCTTTAGGATCGCGCGTGCAAAGTGGGGTTGAGATCCGAGCCCGTTTGGGTACAGTAAGGGAGTGTGTCGCTATTTCCGAAAAGTTTCGAGGGCTTTTTAGTATTTTCCACTTTTTGAGATTTTGGCACCATCGGGTAGATTACCTAATTTCCCGGACTTCATCCTTCTGTTGCATCCCGATCCGGACCCTCGAACCCGACCCAAAACCTAACCTGACCCGAACCCACCTAAGCTTTTTTATTACTTTCCCAAAAGACAAACCCCACCCCACCTAACCGAATCCCATGTGAACCCACCTCATCATCTCACTCCCATCATACCCCACCCCTTTATCCCACATGCCGCCCCCACCCATTTCCCTTTTCCCCAATTCTCATTTAGGTCACATGACAACCCCCCATTCTCATTCACTCCACAACACAGCAGCCCCCTCCCTCCTTTTCTTTCATCTCTCTCGTTCTGCCTCACTCTCCTCATTGCCACCATCACCGGACGTCGCTGCCACCGGACTCCGAGCACGCCACCATCACAACCACTAAGCTCTCTCCCTTCTCCACTCTCTCATCTCTTATCTCTCCTCTCAACCATCTCGCTGCCCCACTGTCCTAGTGCCATCACCGCCGCCGCCGAGCTTCCCCATCTCCGGTGAACCAGCCCACTCCATCTCTCTATTTTTCCCCCATTTTCCCCTTCATTGTTTCTCTATTTCTATCTCCCTTCGCTGTTTTCCTTTCTTTGTTGTTTCTCTCTCTTACTTTCCTCTCTCTCACTCCTCCCTGCCAACATGAATAAAGCCCCCCCACCATTTCATTTTCTTTTTTCCTCCCTCCCTGCTGTCAACGTGAGCCACCCCACCCATCTCACCATTTCCTTCTCTCTATTCTCTCTTTCTTTCTTTCTTTTCTCTCTTCCTCACTCACCTTGCTGCCAACGTTGATCAGCCCCTTCCTCACCCATCTCACCCATCTCTCTCTCTCTCTCTCTCTCTCTCTCTCTCTCTCTCTCTCTCTCTCTCTTACTTTCTTCTCACCCATCTCATTCTTTGTTTCTCTCTTACTTTCTCCCTCTCTCTCACTTGATCCACTTCCAACATGGACCAACTCCCCCCACCCATTTCATTCTCTCTCTCTCCACTCACTGTCAACATGAGTTGACTTCTCCAACCCTCACGCATCTCGCCATTTCATTCTCAACATGAAATGGATTCTTAATTGGATGGTTAGATTGGTTGGATGGATTTTGGTTTGAATGGACTTGATGAGAGGGGGTATGGATGTATGTGCAGAGGGCTAGGCCCTATTCTTGAGTTTGTCTGTAGGTGTGGATGAAAAGGGAGTTTCTCACCAACTCAGTTCGGTTACAGAAGCTTGATTCTGTTTTCTGAAGCCACGCGGTTGACCGAGTGGAGTCACCCGGTCTACCGGCAACACTGGTATTTAGTCAGGCTTCCTGAAGCCTGACAACTTAGCCAATTCCCATATATGTTTCAACTTTGACTGTGTACCCAGTAGACCGGATGTCAACCGGCTATGAAGGAGGTCGAACGACCCTATTTGAGGTCAATCGGATGAACCGGGGTTCTTTCTTAAGGGCCTCGTTGACTTAAAATTGGATGGACTTGGGTGAAACCTTGGCTACATTTTTGGACTCATTTGACTTTGTACGAGGAGCGTTTTGAGCCGATGATTCCTTGTAGTAATTTCCGTTTTCTTGGGTTTCAATTCATCTCAATCTTGAATGGAATGGGACAACGGGATACCCTTTTTATATCTATGCACGAAGAGGTTCCGTCCAAGTATCGCGAACCCTAATTCCTTTCGTTGACTAAGTAGGGTTGTACGAGACTCCGGGGATAACAATTGACTTAAGATTGGATTGTTTATCGCTTCTAATTCCAAATTGTACCGTCCGGTACTGTCTACATGTAACGAACATGTTCCTTATCTCTGTTTACTTTGATTTGTTTGGGATCACATTGAGAACTTAGATGATGGACTTAGGATCCCTTTTGATGTTCCGTTTGTTTCGAAGTTTGATTTTAGTGTTGAGGCTAGGCGGCTTTAATTGTAAAAGCTTGGTGAGAACTACCTATGATGATGATGTTTTGAAGAAGTTTGATGATTTTGGCATTGATTTGATGACGGAAAGGTAGTTTCTCTTTCGACTGATGAATCTTGTTCACGCAAGAAGTCTAGCCCCTCACTGATTGTCTGTTTAGGATTCTTTGTGTCAGACACTAATTAGTTGTTAACGTTCAACACAACTAGGGCACCACCTGTGTGAGGATTCTTAATTTATAGCCTTGATGCAAGATTGGCCAGAGCCCACAGGACCGAGCCACATGAGCCAAGAGATGACTATTATTGTTATTGTTATTGTTACTGAACACCGGGTTTTGATCCCAATTTACTGATATCTCCACCACAACTCAATGAGAGTATGGGAGGGTAATGACACTATCCCGTGGTAATTAGCATGTGGACTGCCTACTTTGATAGTCTGTTTATTATTCGAATGCTATGCACTTCTGAAGATCAGAATGCTATGCATTTCATATGATTTTGTCTACTCATTTACTCAGATTCGTTCTGCATATCTGTTGATGTTTTATATTTATATCTGCCTGCCGACCGTCATGTCTGATGCTGCACTTGGTGCATAGGTATCGGGTACATCTACCTTTGGGAAAGTGGAGGCGTCGCTTCAAGCAGTTTAGCCTGATGGTGAGTACAAGTTGTGTGTCGACGGTATTGTCGTTGTGACCAGCACACAAGTGCCTTTATACTTTGGTTAGTTCGTATTTATTCTCTTTTGGCTTAGGTTTTGTTAGAAGCGCCATTAATTAATATACTTTTGTTATCTTTTGCTAAACTTAAATTATTGAAAAGAAAGATGTGCATACTCTAAAATGTTATATTGTACCATTTGTTTAATTATGATATTCCACTGTGTTTTATGATTATCGAGGAAATATTTATACCTCACCGCGGACTTCGATCCTATGGGACATGATTGGGGCCAGGTTGCATTTGATTAATGTTGAAAATTTTTTAATTGGCCCTAATCTCACGCATAACCCCGGTTTCAATTTTGGGGGCGTGACAGCATGTAGGGGCATTACAAGATTTATATACAAGCATTCATGGTTGCTAAGTTTGATGAAGAGATACACAAACAACCATGCCTAGATGCGTCCAGGATCCACTAGATTTACCACCTATTTCAATGTTATTGAAAGCCTTGTAAGATTTTGAACAAAGCTAATTTAGATACTTGTATCAGAAAAATGACTTCATTCGAAATGGGGCAACGCACCGAAGCAATAGATACAGATTTACAAGTAGGATAAACGGAGGTCTTGAAAAGAATTTTAAATGAAGATGATCAAATCGCTGCTATACAGGAGGCAAGCGAGTTAAGAAATATTTTTAATCTTTTAAATATATTTTAAATAAGTTACAGATGTATAGTGTACTTATTTATTTATAACTCACATTGTAGATTTCTATTTACACACATAGGAAAGGGGGTTTTCCTGACCCTCTTGTACAGCGAGTGATTGGAAGACGTCCACCTGGTATGAATAAAAAACCCCACCTAATAGTCTTAATGTATTTATCTACAATTGTGGTCTGCAGGAGTACGAGAATCTAATTTTCTTTGTTTAGTTTTCATTTCAGTTGATTGGCCAGAGAATTTTGGACAAATGCTCCACATCTAAGGAGAGTGGCTATTAGGATCCTTAGTTAGACAAATACTTCATCAAACTGTGAAAGAAATTGAAGCACTTTCTCCTTGATCCACACGAAGCCCAGGAATCAGCTAACCATGCAAAAGCTCAACAAACTAGTGTATTACCATTATAATATGAAGTTGAGAAATAGAACTAGTGAGAAAAGAGTAAGGGATGATCCTTGTTATTGTCCTATTAATTTGAATCACGTATTCAGAAAGGGCAATCCCTTGCTTCCATCGATAGCCAAGATAAAGATCTAAGGAGAAGGGACTAGCTCATACTGTGTCACCTTTTGACAAAAGTAGTTCCATTATCTCTTCAAGTAGCCATGGTGGAGGAGATGGAGGAGACAAAGGGACAAGTGGTACTAGTGAATTTTATCAACATGCTAAACAAGATGCCATTTCTGTAGAGGACATACAGGAGTTTCCATAACCATCAAGAATGGATCCAACAAGTGCTGCTTTTTTTTTTATGAAAGGTATCCAACAAGTGCTTATTAACAACATCAGAGAGTCTTGCCACCTGGACACATAGATGAGCAGGGAAATATGGGTGGAAATGTTGGAGGGGAACAAACAGCATCTTGAACCCTATTTACAGTGATCCACAATCAGGCTACTGGCCACATCCACATAGACCATAACGATATTGTCAATATGGTCAAGTGCAACAAGAAGAACAATCTTCTGCTTCAAGGTCCTACTCATATGTTGACTGTGGTCAAACTCAAAATAATTATTCACCTCCTCCAAGTTCCTATGATGCCTTCTTCGCATTCCAGGATCCCTATGCCCACCAATATCAATTCAATATCGTGGGCATATGCAATATGGTAGTGGGCCTAGTGGCACTACAAATGATAACAATGATGGGATGAGGACAGCGACGTCACATATCTTGGTAGACATTCCAACTTGTATTAGAGATGATTAGTCGAGGTAGTCCTTCAACAACTCTATACTCTTTAAGTAGATTGTTTTTTATTATGAAGTTATTAATTATTATGTTATTTCACATTTGTTGTATTGACTGTTAATTGTTGAGTATTGATTGTTCACAGTTTAGTGTCTACTATTGAACTCCTAAGTCCTAATTCTTAAGTCTTGAGTCTTGACTTCAAGTTCAATGCATTGTTTATTTTGATGATATTTCTTCAAGACATAGTTTTTTTTTTTATAAGCCTTTCATTAGTTTCTAAATTAACATAACAAAGCAACATAAATACATGTGAAAAAAAATGATCATTATTATTATTTTCTATTCATACGGAGATATATGACCTCATGCAATGAGGCGATTAATACGCCCCCTTATCTTAGTTATGTTTGAAAAAAAAAAGACACATTCTATCATTTTTCAATATTTTAGATTTTTTTGAAAATTTTTAAATTTTTTTAATGATATTTTCAAATCGCACCACTACGTCGCTACCGCTACGTGGTGTTTCGGGAGGCGGGCACTACCACTATTTTCATCCTTAATGCGAATATAAAACTTAAGAGATGACAGGAGACATTAGAATCCAAGGGCTTTTAAACTATGTCATAAAAAAACAAAATATATGGATGGATTGCAACTTCAGTGGGCATATACAAAGAGCTAAAACTACTGTGAAAATTGGAGTTCTAAGAGATACCACAGAAAGATTCGTTCTAAATTCTAATACCTTGGCTCAGTAATTAGAAAGAATGGAGAGATTGCGGAAGATGTCGAATTTAGGATAAAAGCGAGATGGTTGAAGTGGAGACTTACTTTTGGAGTGCTTTGTGATCGCCATATACCAACAAGATTGAAGGAAAAATTTTACAAGATAGTGATTGGACCGGTTATGACTACTTTATCACAAAACATAAATAAAAAGAACCTTTACGCCATAAGCTTAAGCATATCTACAAGATCAACAAAGTAATATTTCTAGTGCCAAATACTTTCAGATCCACAAAGCAATTCGATTTGGCAAAGGAAACTTACCAAAATGGCGCCACGAGCGTGAGATTGAACTGAGTCGAACAAGATCAGATGGATCATCTAAAACAATTAAAATCATCTTTGAGATGTCAGGTCCAAGCCACTCCAAGAAGTCACCAGAATTCTCCATTCCAAGTAAGAAGTTGTCTTCCTTTTGTCTCATGAAACAGACACTGCGAGCATTACAACGTCAATAGGATAACAACTAACACATGCAAAAACCGTAAAATGAAAAAGGAGGTAATGAGAATCAAACAAATTAAATTGTTTTTTTTTTAATATTAAACAAATTAAAACCAAACCAAACCAAATCAAACCAAGCCTTTTCCCACTAAGTGGGGTCGGCTATATGGATTTGATGACACCAATCAAATCTGTTAATATTAAACAAATTTAATTGCAAAAAAATAAATAAATAATCTCCAACTCAAAATCAGCAACAAAGACAACTTAATAAAATAGCAAAGAAACCCCATTTCAATCAATTACACCCAATGAGTCAAACAACATCTGAAATTACCTTCATTCTTTCAAAAAAAGAAACATTTCAAACTCATCTAAAATTCTCCTAAAATATTTTTCTAAGAAAAAAATACAACTGAGATATCAAGAGTCAAACCCTTCTTGATCTTCCCATTCCTAGAAAAAAAAACTAATTTGAGCCAGAAATTTAATGCATATAGAGCATTCAAAGGCTTGCAACTTTTTTTTTTTTGTAACTGTGAATTTTATTCCAAAAAAGGAAACAAAAGAAGAGAACGCCTCAAACAAACTAAACAGAAACTAGAATACTAAACTTCAAAAGATATTTGTAGCCGAAGCACTCCTTCCCTTGCAAGGCCATCTGCCACATCATTAGCCCCCCGATTAATATGAAGAAAAGAAGCTCCTAGTTGAGAAGAAATATCTTGCACTTCCTCCAACAAGTCTGCCAAAATCCAAGGATACGAGGACCTCTCAGATCCTTACTGTATTGCTGAAAAAGAATCTCCATCGATAATTGCCTTATAACCTCCCAACTGACATAGCTCCCAGCAACCAACCAACAAAGCAAACATTTCAGATCCCATTGGAATCCAAACAATTAACAGGCCCTGAAAAAAAATTTACAATCTGCCCTGAAAAATCACGAATAACGCCACAATGCCACCAATCTGAATATGCTGAAAATAACTACCGTCGAAGTTCAGCGTGAGACAGCCAATTGGAGGAGGTTTCCACAAACTTTGATGTCCAAAACTAAGACACCTAGTCTCTTGGAAATGGGCTGTACAAGACCTATTCAGATCTTCTAGTGAAACACCAACAAACTCAACCTTCTTAATTGCCCATTCCGAGACAACCCATATAGTAGACTGAATGATCTCATCTGAAGACCTGCATTTATTTTGAAAAACTCTGTTGTTCCTCACAAGCCATAACTTCCAACAACCAGCATATAAAATACACTGACAAGCACATTTTCCTTTGAAATGCCACTGCTGAAATAACTCCTTAATGGAAGAGGGCATAACCCAACACATCAAATAATTGAAGAATAGAAGACCAAACTTTCAGAGCATAGGAACAATGGATCAACAAATGATTTATCGTTTCCTCATCTTGTAAACAAATAGGGCATCCATTGACAATAGTATAATTTCTTCTTTTCAATTGATCCATGCATAGTAAGAATTTTATTCAAACTCGCCACCCAACAGAAAACCAAAACTCAAGGAGGAACAGAAGGATCCCAAAACTACTTCCAAGCCACAATCCTACTATTCACACCGGTCAAAGCATTATAAAAAGACTTCACCAAGAACTGTCCTTTAGCATCTGGCTTCCAAATACTGACATCCCTTCTTCCCACAGACATATAATTCTTCTAAAGTAAAGAAAGCAGTCTAACAACTTCAGTTATTTCATAATCCACCAAATTTCGATGGAATTGAAAGTTCCAAACTAAAGAACCATTCACAAATTGATAAAAATCTGCTATAAAGGCCTGAGGATTCTTATCCAGCAAAAAAAGAGCAGGAAACTGATTCTTCAAAGTATATTGCCCAAACCATTCATCATGCCAGAATTTAATACCCTTACCATCATGTACCCTGTATCTAATCCATTGCCTAAACTCAGCCTTGACAAAAAGAATAGACTTCCATAACCCCAAAGACTTATAATTATGATTAGGAATAAACCAACCGTCCCTACCCACATTATACTTATCAAAAAGGATTTGCTTCCATAACCCATGAGTCAAGTCATCAATCCTCCATAACCACTTCCCAAGCAAAGCTTTGTTCATTTTATCAATAGAACGAAAACGAATGCCCAACCCTCATTGCGTAATACGACTGCAAATGATCTCCCATCTCACCAAATGAAATTTCCTCCGTTCAGTTGTATCATTCCAAAGGAAATCACATTGGATTTTCTCTATTATCCTCATGAAAACTTTAGGAATACTTAAGAGAACTGATTTAAGAAGAGTCAGATGGCCACCCATCGACAAGTACCTTCCCTTCCACGAACTAAGCTTTTTATCCAGTCTCTCCACCACTGGATCCCATAAAGATTTCTTCAGTAGCCCCAAACACAAAGATAAGCCCAAGTATTTAGAGGGGAAACTACCAACTCTGCAACCAAATACATTGGCCAAACAATTAACATGATTTTCCTCCGTATGAATTCCAACGAACTCACACTTCCCATAGTTAATCTTAAGACCTGGTAACATCTCAAACCACCTCAAAATAAGTTTCAAATGCTCCACCTGTTCTAGAAAAGCATCACATAAAATGATTGTATCATCCACAAATTGTAAATGGGTTACCTCATAGTCAGCATTATCAATAGAAAAACCAGAGAGCAACCTTGACTGATTTGCCCCATCCAATAATGCATTAAGTGCTTCAGCTACAATGATGAAAAGCATAGGAGAAAGAGGATCTCCCTGAAGCATTCCTCTAGAACTGCTAAAAAAGCCTTTGTGGGAACCATTTACAAGAACGGAGAAATAAGCAGACGAAAGACAACTCTGGATCCACCCACACCATTTAATACCAAACCCCATACGAGCCATCATGTATTGCAAAAAAAAAAAAAAAAAAAAAAAAAAACCAATCTACCATATCATAGGCCTTCTTAGAATCCAATTTACATACCAAACCAGGACGATGATGCTTATATCATGAATCTATACACTTATGGGCAATAAGCGCACAGTCTAGAATATGGTGACCATTAACAAAAGCCCCTTGAACAGCTGAAATGACCTCCAACAAAACTCTTCGTAAATGATTGGCCAAAACTTTAGCCAAAATCTTGTATATGCTACCAACCAAACTTATAGGTCTGAAATCCTTCAAAGAAAAAAAACCTTCTTTCTTAGGAATCAAAGAAATAAACGACGCTCCCAACTCTTTAGTGATGACACCATTCTCATGAAACGCATTGAAAAAAATATGCAACTCATCTGATAGGAGATTCCAAAACTATTGGAAAAAGATAATGGGAAACCCATCTGGACCGAAGCTCAATCCCCTCCAAGATTAAACACAGCTTCCTTTATCTCATCTCTGGAAAAAGGACTTTCCAAAGAAGAAACACTATCAGTAGAAAGGCACCGGAGAGTATTACCTTCCAACCTTGGCCTCAACCTCTTATCACCAGTATAGAGCAGTTTAAAGAACTGAACTATTTCCTTCTCTATATCATTTTTAGACTCCCAAACTCTACCTCTAGAAGCAATAGATGTAATTCAGTTAACTCGCCTTCGGGCACTCGCCATGGCATGGAAAAATCT
The DNA here is from genome assembly GCA_003546025.1 of Camphora micrantha. Lineage (NCBI taxonomy): Eukaryota > Viridiplantae > Streptophyta > Magnoliopsida > Laurales > Lauraceae > Camphora > Camphora micrantha. The sequence continues at coordinate 64,213,103 of QPKB01000003.1, forward strand.
AGTATTACGATCTCCTTCTTTTAACCATTTATTTTGAGATCGTTGCTTCCATTTAATTTCATCTTAAAGAGTCAACCTGCAAAATTGCTCTTGAACATTCAATCTATTAACCCTATCATCGTCATTTAAAAACCCGTCTTCTTCCATTATGTCCAAATTGTGAATTTGATCCAGCAAACAGCAGTAGATTTCTCCTTACTTGAATATTGCCAATAACTTCGTTACGCCAACTTATCATTTTTTGCTTCAAGAACTTGAGTATTTGAAACAACTCAAAACGCATTCATCCTTCAACTTTCTATTCATTCCACCATTCATTGACATACTTCGAAAAATCCTTCTCATGAAGCCACTTTAGATCAAATATGAAAGGAGGGGGACCCCAATCTTCCATACCTGTTTCATGAAGTGAAGGACAATGATCTGAAATAGGCCGAGCTAAAGCTCTTTGAGTAGAGTCAAAAAATAGCTCTAGTCAATCTGTTGAAACTAAAAACCGATCAAGGCGACTCATCACAGGAATTGCTTGACTATTACTCCAAGTAAAATCAGCTCCTCCTAGAGGTAAATCAACAAGATCCTGCTGGCGAATCCAATCTGAAAGATCCCTCATAGCTGTAGTCATCACACAACCACCCTTTTTCTCAGAAGGAAATCTAATAAGATTGAAGTCTCCAACCAACCCAAGGTTTATTCCACCTTCTAGCCACTTGAGACAACTCTGCCCAGAAATCACCTCTGCCATTAGAATTATTTGGCCCATAAATAGAAGTAGCCATCCATTCCACATTTTTCCTAGCATCTCTGAACAACACGGACACTGAAAAATGACCCACGAACTCATCATCTAGTTTTTGCCAAAGAGGAGTTCCAGGCCAACAAAATCCCTCCTGCTGAACCCACTGAAGGACTCATGACAAATTGGCCACTAGGCCAAAGGCAGATTGATGATTGATCTGAACACTTAAACACTGATGTCTACCATTTTAGTTCCTTGAATAAATAAACACTCACCCTCAATGGATTGAAAAACTCCTTTTATCACCACTCTTTTCGAAGAAGAATTCATGCCACGAACATTCCATGAGACCAGCTTCATATTCCTACCAGTTGCACACCCATATTTTTATCACCAACCGGAAGATCATAATTCATAGACAAAGCCAATTTATGCAACTCCCGTTGATTTTTTTTTTTTTTTTTTTTTCCTACGTTCCTTAATTGCTTGTTGCTGACAATTCACTTTCTCCTGGTGTATCATCTGCCGTATAAAACTCATTTGCCCTAATCTGCCTTCCAAAGAAATCCCCAAAATCTGAGCTATCTTAAGCATTTTGCCTTCAAGAATCCTATCCACTTCCTGACCTTTACAACTGAAACCAGCATAATCTGACGACACCATTGCCAAAGGTTGAACCTGATCTTTTGTATCTTCATCCATCTGGTCATCTTCAATGCTTAAAGTATCAGCATTTGAAGGCAGACCTAGGCTTGAAACACCACCATCGTCGTCATTGAAACCTTGTCATCCTTTCTATTTGGGGTTGGCTTAGTGAGTTCTACTTTTCCACTCAACTCTATTTGCAGCCATGTTCGCATCAACTACAATCTTTCATGTTCTTTCTTAATACTTCATTCAAGGACTTTAATGGTCTCCTTTTTTTTACTAGTTCTTTGAAACATGTAAACTTTTAATATATCTTACAATGTTTTTTGGGTCTTCAATCTATGTGCCCATTGCCGATACCTAACAGCCCCCTATGTGCTCACATTCTAATTCTATCCACTTTCTTGGAACTCTAGAGTATGCACATTTTTGCAAAATGTGCTTTTGCTTCTCATTTCTTTGTCGCCTAACATTCAACTCAATACAACATAGCAGGTTTATCTATTGTCTTAAAGAAATACCCCTTTGATCAAAGTGGAACCCGTCGATCGCATAAGCATAGTTTTTCAAACGGCGAGATATGATGCCTAGATATGGCAGGGATACAGATTTTACTCATAAAAAAGCGAAGTACTGAATACGATACAACAAAATACTTAACGTGCCATGTCAGCTAAAATCTTATTTGACTTGGCCTCCCAAAATGGTTGGCCCAATCGGCCCAGTTGAAATCCCACATTTTTGCTACTTATTACGTCCCAAAACCCACTCGCGGTCCCTCTCACCACCTTCTGCAAGATGAATGGGATAGAACTCTCACTATTTTTTTTTCTTACTTTAATTTTTTTAGGGTTTTTTTTTTTTTTTTTCCTCTAATGTGCTTATGAAGAACACTCTCTCAATGGTTTTTCGTTTTTCCCCTTGACAATTTGCTTATAGACCTAAAAAAATCTCCCCTTGACAGTTTGCTTATAGACCTAAATATCTGTCTCTGTGTGTGTGTGTGTGTTGCCCAGAAACAAAAGTTCCTTTTCCTCTTTTTCCTTTTGTTTTAAGAAGAAAGCAATCACCAAATTAACCATGGCATTACAAACTGCATTCCTTATGATGCTTTCTGGGTTTCCTTTTTTATTTCCATACATTCTCCTTTTTTTATTTACAGACATTGAGACAGCTTAGTAAGCGACTTGAAATTTGCAAAAGCTTTCCATCAAAATAGTATGTTTCTGTAGTTATGTATCTGGATAATTGTTGTTAAAAGCCTAGAATTTGTATCTCAAATCCAATGATTCCTAATGAATCCTAAATATCATTATCTATGCAACAAACTCACTTACATGTAAATCTTAAGCTTCAGGTGTGGATCTTGTCATTAATTACTTTTTTTACCGAATCTTACAATTAAGTGATTCATTAGGTGGGAATATCGAGAACCAAATGGCAAACATTAATGATTTCTTCCTTATTTGTTGTTTGGGTTTTAATTTTAAGACACCATCTAGCAAGTAAAGAAAACTCTTAGGGCTTGTTTGTCTGCATCAAAATACATAGGAATTGAATACATAGAATTCATACCATAAGCAATTAAAAATGAAGATTAAAGGTTAATTTTAAAAAAAGACTATCAAATAATCATTCCTTTTGAATAAATATAATAAAAAAAAAGATAGGAAATGAACTACTAGGGTTATGGCTGGTTTATTCATTTCCCATCTTCTTTTGATTCTATTTCCCGTAAGAGGAAAAGTTATTTGATGCTCATTTTCTTACAAATTCACATTTTATCTTCGTTTTTAACCACTCATGGTATGAAATATAATTATTCAATTCCAATGTATTATAATGCAAACAGACAAACCCCTAATATTTTGTGAAATTTTGGAGAGGTTTAAGAGATAATAAACAAGGAATAGGTGCATGATTAAGAGCGTTCAACCATATGTATGGGGTTTTGTCCATCATCATCATACTTCCCATTGTGCAAGCAAATGCCTCAATAGGAATAAAAGACAAATAGGAAACTTTGTTTATATGAGAGTTCCTTATTCTTAAGAGATGTTAGCATGTTGGAAGCCAACAAGTTATTAGTGTGTGTTTACTTAGAGTAGAAGTTTTAGTACACAAAAGGGGAAAAACCATGCAATATCTACCCATGGAACACTCATAATAATACCCAAAAAAAAAAAGGGTGAGTTAAAAAGCATAAAACCAAACTAAAAAACTGAAGGTTTTGCGCAAAATGGTATGTGTTCAAGAAAATCTATGACCATTTGGCCCTATCCTTTGTGTTCTCTTTCAAATCTTATAAGAAAATCGATGTGGGTTTGTCCATGGCGTAGTGTTTTTTTTAATCATGTGGGACCAATTCCAACATTCCAGTCCATCGAATTCCAACAAAAACCATGGAAAAAATCGAAACCCATCTCAGACAAACCAAGAGAAAGAAAAGAAATGCATGCGACACGACTAGAAGAAAACAGAGGTAGAAACGAAAATTACCTTCTTGTGGAAGACGAAGACGAGTACAGATAGCAATCGTCTGAGAAGGGAGAAAGGAAATTGATTACAAAGTATAACAAGGAGAGGAGGACGGAAAAGACAGAAAAATTAGATCATATGATATGACGCAGCAGCTGTTTGGCCTTTTGTGATTACAAAATGAGGTCCGTACTATGTGCGTTTCCCACTGGGCCGTACTAGGTGCCTTTCCCACTGCATCATCGACATATGGGCCACCTTTGACTAATGCAAGCCCTTAAAATAATACCATTCGATGTCACAATCTGCCCAATTTGACACAATGGACTAACATAAGAAAGGAAAGGCATATTTAATAACTACTAGCACAATGGACTTACTTGATAAAGGATAGGCATAATTAATTACTAGCACAATAATTGGTGCTATCGTGTGCATATTTTTCTTAATAAAAATCATAGTAACATACATAAAAATTAATTTTAAAAAAATCACATAAGGTAGAATCATCTCCAAAGATTAAAGCACATTTGTGTAGAGACAACTTCAATGGAAATATGAAATTGCCGCATAAACAAATTCTATAATTTTTAAATGCCTCAGAAAAGGTTTTCTAAGAAAGTTAGAAATTCATGTTTGGTGCAAAAAGTTATTCATCGATGAATTGATGCTAATATTGTTTGGTGCATATGTGGATTTCTTTAGTGAAAACTAGGAGGTGGGTGAGTCGGTATGTGTGTGTGGTGGATAGGTGGCGTTGGAAGGGGAGGGGGAAGAAAGAGGGTGGAGTGAGGAAATGGGGGGTCATTTTTATATGGAAATGGACTTCATAGAAAGTCTATTTCCAAACTTAAAAAGAAAAAAATTGACACGGCAAAAAAGCAGTTCCACTGAAAACTGCCGCATTAAACACATGAAAATGGAGGTTTTTGCAAAAAACCTCCTCCTTTTCTATAGAAATGGATTACATAAACATGCTCTTGATGACAGAACAATGGAAGAGAAGATTATGCCGGTACCTCTTTTTTTTTTTTTTTTTTTTTTTTTTAATGAAGGAGTATGTGGCAGACAAATAGAGTATGAAAAGTGGGGTGGAAAGGAAAGAAGGTCCATACTTGTGGTCAAAATTGGCTTTGAAATCCTTGGCTTTAATATACTATAATTGAATTCTTTAGCCAGTCAATCACAAATTAGGTCTCATATTTAAAAACAGTTACTTATATGTGGGGTTGTTCATGGCCTAGCCTCAGGCCAGCCCAATTTTAAAACAAAGGCTTGTATCTAGCCTAAGACTATGGGCTGTAAATGTCAGGCCCAAGCCCACCCATTTAGTCGTTCGGGCAAGACCAAACTAGGCTTTTTATTAATTGTTTGGGCATTAATTCCAACAATGATTTGAATAAATTACACTACTAAATTAGAAGCACTTTTGACTCGGGCCGCGCTTTGATCTTTCTTTTGCTTAATCCAAGCCTGACCCGAGTATTAAAAAGTCCCACATCATATATCCAAGCCTGGCCTATCCCATGAGCACCCCTACTTATATGATAATTCTCTACTATTTTATATTATTAAGAGTAAAATTCCCTAGAGTCGCAACTAGATCCAAACCATTTATTCTGTAATGGTAGATGAAACCATAAATGAAAGGTTATATTCCTATTTACTTGATCCACATGGCCCACATCTAAAGATAGAGGTGCCAAAAATCATGAAAATCGAAGTCATATTGTAAGGTTTCAAAAGTAAATTACAAACTACAAAAATATAGGAGATTAGAATCAATCAATACACTGGATTCTTCTCTCTGTTTTGGTATTACCCACATGAAAAGCAGTAGAACGCTTTTATCCTGCTTTTCTCATGAAGTGGACAATGACTAGACAGTGTAAGAAGGAGGAGATGAAACCAGGGAGATTTGTTCCGCATAAGTTGCAGTATAGTGATTTTTTATATTTTATTTTTATTTTTATTATTATTATTATTATTATTATTATATATATTTATTTTTTTTGCTATCGGAAGATTTTCAGCCCTTTGGGTTGGACTAATCCCACTTGGCCTAGAGGGAAGTCGAGTAAACTCTCATGTAGCCCCAATGTAGTAGTGCAGTTTCGAACTTACAACCTCCGGGTGCAAATTGGGATTGTATAAGTGAAGTTAAAGTAGACATGAGATGTGACTTATTATACTTCACCATGTTTGGTGAAAAGAAGCCAAGTGCGAGTAAATTTATGATGTGACAACATTTACCTTTATTTCTCTGTGCTCTTTCTATTTATAGCAAAAAAATGTGATAAATTTAACAACAAAAAGTACTTGTTGATCCACCTTTTTTTCTTGTGCAAGAAGTACACACACGTTAGGTATGGTTTGGGAATGAGGTAAAATGAGGGGAAGAAAAAAACAGAGGGGAAAATGGAGGGAATGTTGAAATTAAAGATGTTTAGGAAGGAGGAAGGGAAAGTGGGGGAGAGGAATTTAAGGGTAAATTTTTTTAAATTTGCCTTCAAAACAGAAGGGGGGGGGGGATATGAGGGAAAGAGGATAAAGATGGGTCAAATTATTTAACTGCCCTTTTGTCTTTCCTCCCCTCCCTCCTTTCCAAACAAGAGAAGGGAAAATCCCCTCTTCCCAATCAAAAGGAGGTCAAATTCACAAGATCATGTAAATAAATGTAAATTAGTGGCAAACTCACAACACAACTCTTCAGTGGCGTAAGTACTACTATACCTTCTGATAATGATGATAACGATGGATTCGCTGCATGTTTTCCGCAGAGGTACTTCGACAACTCAGCGTTTGGCTCTTTGCCTCCACCACACGCTTGGGTGTGACTGCTGATGCCCGGCAGAGTCTCTATTGTAAAGGGACCCGCCTCTGAATCCAATGGCTCCAAATTCAATCATTTCCATCTTTGCTTTTATTTCTCACTTCTCTTGATTTTGAAAATGAGTTTTCACATATTAGTTTTTCTAAAACTTGATTTTCTTAATTTTATGATCTAAATTTAGATAATGTCATTAGAGTAGATTGACTCTGGTCAATATTTATTTTTTAACTTTTTTTGCCTTAGATCTCATGATATCAAGGAGACAATTGACTGTCTCATGATGTCATGGATTTTATGCGGCATCTTAGGGAAAAAAATGTTATGGATGATAGAACAAAAAAAAAAGAAGAAGATTGTCTGATGTGTATTTATTTTTCAAAAAATATCATTTTTTGTATTGTGCAGAAAAAAAAATGAATTCACTTGCTAGTTGAAATAAATCCCAAGACATATATTATATGGGATATGACGCAAAAAAGTTAATAACATATGTTGACCAGACTCAAGTGACCCTGGTGGCATTATCTGATTTCATTCATGAAATTAGTAAAATCAGATTTAAAGATAACTAATATATCAAAACCCCCATTAAAAATTTCATGCAATTTTGAGCGAGGTTCTTGTCGCAGAACATGGTGCTGCAGTGTAACCATTGAACAAACTTGGGAATGATTTGGCCTATTGGGACCCACAAGTTAGTGGAATCAGTTGAGCTCACTGCATGAAAGAGGAGTTTTTTTTTCGTTAACGGAGGGTTCCCGACCCTTTGGGTTGGACTGATCCCTCTTACCTCGAAGAGAAGCCGGATAAAACCCCTATGGTCCGCAGGTGATAGCAGTAGCACTAATGGACTTAACCTTCGATTTTCTGAAGAGGGAGGAAACTGAGAATCGATACCAGGACCTCTAACTCCAGAAGAGAGAGGAACAATTGTCCTGATCAGTCGGCCAACCCTTGAAGTCAAGAAAGAAAAGTTTAATAAAGCATTGAGTAAAGAATCACTCCATTACAAGTTACTTGTGCTCCAATTAACATGGAAGTTCATATGATCAGCTGTTTAATTATGACTATATATCATTTGAGTTTTGGTGGATGTTTTATCAATAAGTCCCTCCTTACTTTAGTTCTACACGAGTACACGGATATGCGATTTGTCACTTTTGGAGATTGGCACAAGTCCATGATTAGTCTTGAGTTGCAAAACTCAATGTTCATAATCATAACTCTTATTAACACTTGTAGGTGTCTGAATAGACGGATAGGATGATGATCTGGTCGGGTTATATATTGTCACAGTGATGGGGCCTAGGACATGGATGATTTGGACTAAAGTAGGTAGTGATATGTCCTCAAATCTAAATTTAGAGAGCAGTGCAATTTTAGGGACTGGACCATTAAATGGCTTGGCCGACCTGCATTTGACATGGTGATTACCATTTACTAAAACCAAAAAGCTGTTAAAACAAGGCTGGGAATATGGTTGACTGCAAAAATATAATTGATGGGGCTAAAACATAGATGTTACCAATCATATTTGCAGCATAAAATCTACACCAGGCACAATCCTTTTCACTTCCAGTGATTTTTAGAAAACACAATTAATAAGAAAACTAAGTGTAAAGATAAACATTGTATAAAAATAAAGACTTTACCAAGTTCAAAGATCATAAAATCGATAGATAATTAGCGAAAGGTCCCTCATATAGGTATTGTGTCCATCAACTTTTCTACTAAGGCCTCCAATCAAGAGATAATTAGTGAAAGGTCCCTCATATAGGTCTTCTAAGGCCTCCAGTTCATCAACTTTTCCTCTAAGGCCTGTAGTCCATGCAGCTGGACATAATTCGGCGAGAGGTTCCTGGATATAATTTTCATGACTGATTTACCCTTTCGATTGTTTTAGGCATAAAATTTTGAAATTTCAAATTTCAAATTTTATATTATCCCTCTTCTTCTTCAACAAAAACTGAATGTAGGGGTAGAATCATCGATCTTGTTTTTATTCTGAACGGAGAACAAGAACTAGATGGTCCAACGGAATCTATCTAGGGAACCCAATGTTCCGGTCTCCACCTCAGGCGACGACGAAAATGTGACTACCCAAACTACTCTGTTTCCAATTTCTGCACCAGTGACGAGCAGTAACACGTAGCGTCTGGGAAGCTTATCTGGCGGCGGTGGTAGCGGTGAGGATTAGGTCCTCTTCCATTCTACATGGCCCACCTTATGCAGGGGCAGAATCGTCGATCTTGTTCTGTTCTGAACGGAGAATAAGAACTAGATGGCGCAACAGAATCTATCAGGAGAACCCAATGTTCCGGTCTCCACCTCAGGCGACGACGAAAATGCGAATACTAAAACTGCTTTGTTTCCAATTTCTGCACCAGCAACAAGCAGCAGCACGCAGCGTCTGGGAGTTTGCAGAGAAGGACAATGCTGATCTCTGCTGGGCCACCAGCAGTTTGAAGAGGATCCGGAAGATTGGTTGTAAAGAAACTCGGATCATGGCCTTCTTCTCTACTTCGATCTCAACACCGGTAGTTTGCAGAGGACCTGGACGATCTGATTTGCAGAAGTTCGGCCATCGTAGAAGAAGACTGAAACCCGCTTCAAAAGCAGTTCCTGTTCTCGGCCGCCATTGCCGTAGATCAGACCGGTGGACCTCCGGTACCTGGACTGCACATCGTCAGAGGGTAGCAAGCGCGTCTCAGATTCTGTCTCTGAACCCAGTCAATGAGGAAATAGATCCAGATTCGGAAATCGTAGAGTCGCCGCTGTCTCCCATCGCAGTTGGTACGTCGTCGGGAAAGTGGTTCCGAGCGGAAGTCCATCCCACCGGAGAAGAAGAAGAAAAGGCTGGTTTTCTAGCTTTTTGCCAAAACAAGGTCATTGAAGGTTAAAGAAAGGAAGAAGATGACCCATCTTGAGTGTAACATGTGTCGGGTTGTTTAAGGTCAAGTTCGACCCGCAGCCCAGATACAGAACAGTAAAAAGACAGAATTACTTCCTGATTTTGAGTGGCATACGGACTCTGTGATCGATTGAGAAGAAGAAGGCCTGCTGGTGTCGTTTTTGACAAATATATGAGTTTGTATGAAATTTATTTAAGTTTTTGTGAAATTTATCTACGTTTTTGTTAAGTTTATCTGAGTTTTAACAAATTTAAATCAATTTCTGTCAAATTTATCTGAGTTTTTCATTTTTTATCAAATTTATTTGAGTTTTGTGCAAATTTATCTGAGTTCTGAAACAAAATTTCTGAGTTCTGGACAAATCTATTTGAATTTTTTACTAATTTATCTGAGTTCTGGAACAAATTTATCTGAATTCTGGACAAATCTATATGAGTTTGTGGCAAATTTATTTGAGTTTTTGAAAAATATAGCTGAGTTTCTGACAAATTTATCTCCATTTGGCAAATTTTAACAGAGTTTGTTCTTTTGAAATTTGTTTACATTTTTTGAAATAAATTTAACTGAGTTTTGACAAAAATACTTGAGTTTTTCGCAAATTTTTCTGAAATTTGGAAAATTGGTTTATCTTAGATTTGGCAATTGTATTTGTATTTTTTTAAATTTATTTGCATTTTTTAATTTTATTTACGTCTTCTGAAATTTATTTGTATCTTTGAAATTTATTTAGATCTTTTGAAATTGATTTGGATCTTTTGAAATTGATTTTCATCTTTTGAAATTTATTTATATTTTTTGAAATTTTATTTGGATCTTTTGAAATTTATTTATGTCTTTTTAAATTGATTTTCATCTTTTGAAATTTATTTATATTTTTTAAAATTTATTTGGATCTTTTGAAATTTATTTGTGTCTTTTTAAATTTCTATGCTTTCTTTTGAAATTTATTTGCGGTTTTTTTTTAAATTATTGCATTTTTTAAAATTTACTTGCATTCTTTCGAATTTATTTATATTTCTTGAAATTTGTTTGTATTTTTTTCGAATTTATTTGCATTTTTTTATTTTATTTACTTTTTTTGAAATTTATTTTCGTCTTTTGAAATTTATTTGGCCAATTAAATGGTAGTTGACTATTATTAATAGCATATCCCACTAATCATGAGATATGATTTTGAAGAAAGGATAAATTAGACATTTTAGGTCTTCAAATTTAAAAAAAGGACCTATAATACTATGAAAAAAGATTGTGGATCTAAGGCAATAAAGTAGAATGTTCAGGGACCCGTCGCCGAATGCCCCTAAAATCCATGGGTTTTGATATATTAGACATCCTTAAACCTATTTTTTCTAATTTCATGACCGAAATTCAGATAATGTCACACTTGAAACCTGTATTTGATGATGCTTTTAGAAGTATAACGATGATTGAAGATGCTTTTAGTAAAATCCCCTTTTATTATTATACACACTAGGCTCAACAAAAGCAGTGAACCCTCAATTTCAGTAGTTGAAAACAAGAGAAGGCAGAGAAATGAACAAACATATTCAGAGTAGAAATAATTCCATGTCAATTTCATTGCTTAGAAACCTCTGGCAAAGCTACGAGAGGCACTTAATAATCGTACCACATTTTTGTAGATCAGTACAGATGAACACACACACAAACATACTCTGCTACAATTGCTCTAGGGAGGGCCTGAAAAGCAACATATATACAAGATATCTGCAGCTCATTAACCCTTTCCCTTTTCTCGGAATTCACTTGGATATATCAATACAGAATCCACACAGAGACCCCCTTTGGTATGGGTGCAATCAATCTGGGTCATAGAGAACTTAAGCTTTGTCAAAGCATCCGAATGCTCAACCACAAAATCACCCACATGGTAATGGATCCAATCGCCTGGTTTCTCTAAGTAACACTGGGATGATGGAGCATGCTGACCGTCTGAGGTCGACAGTTGAAAGTGCACCGGCTTTTTATCCCACCCGTGGACATGTTCAGAGTTACAGACACGACGGCCAAATCGCTTGGAGGTCCGGCCTAGCTGGATTCTGAAGAAGAGGCTGTAGGTCCCAGCTGGGAAGCAAAACTCAACCTTCCCTTCTACCTGAAACCACCAAGTTTGCTGAAGATATGCAACTGTGTGGAATCTACAAGCAAGGCAAGTGGAGCTTAAATCAGAATCATCCTAGCATTTCATTTCAATAACTGATGCACCGAAAGCTTTAGCAGAGAGAAAAAAAAAATTGATGCACTGAAAAGCTTGGGAATAGTATCACACAGAGAATCGCAAGGGGAAAAGAAAAGACAAAATAATGATACTCAACAGATTAAAATGAGTATTACAATGAATTGCAAGAGATGATAATGAAAATTTAAAGATACAGGTATTTGCAGTTTGCCACTAAATCACAATTTTCTCTATATGAAATGAGTGCACTTATTCACATTCCATCAAACCCTGCTGTTAAGAAACAGCACAAAAATAAAAAAAAAATAAAAATAAAAATAAAAATAAAAATAAACACCTAACCAATCACTTTCCTAAGCTTAAACTTTAGGAATGAACATGTATCTTGTTTATTTTGCTTCCCTCTGAACACGACTACTTTCTTTTTATCTAGAAAAATTCTCAATCATTTTGTTATAAAAAATTAAAATAAAAAATCTCAATCATTGAGACCTCATCCAGATACAGTTTTGGGCATTCCATGTTCACGTACCCTCTTGACATATTTCACCTAAGGAGTGCCAAAACACAGCCATTATGACCTTGTCCAAGCAAGTTTTGGGCCCTTCATATTAGGCTAAGAGGTTAAATAAAAAAAAATAAAACAAATAAATAAATAACACGCAGCCCTTCTTCACCATCAAATTTCTAATCAAAGGCAGACAAGGACTTTCTGCAAACCTATATAAAGAATTCAAAAAATGATGACAAACCTTTTCTCTTGTTGTCAAGCTTTAAAGAGAAGTTGTTTTAACATCTGTAACAAAGAAAACACTTTTTTAAACGAATCACGTATCAACAAATGTTGAAACAGAAATAGGAAAATGCTGTCGCATACTTCCAAGTATTTGCACGCTATTCATCACTTCTAAAGCCTGTTTGGATCAGGGTCAAATCTGGATGGTAATTAGGTCTTTCTGTTGGCCAGTTAAAAACCAATTGAATCCTAAACATTCAGACGAACCTGAGAATTGGCTGAAATCTTGGGCAGAATGTCTGCCGGGTGGAATTCATTTATCTCCAAACTGAGTAAAAAACCCAACCTATTTAATGAAAATCGTAAGAAATCAACTAGATCTTCTCATGAGAAGTAGCCAAAAAAGGCATAAATTCATACATATTTGATAATAAACCAAACAGACCATCGATGTATCTCTATTTGATTATATATATCTTTCTAACTCTCTTTGGAAAAGGTCACTAAAAACAGCTGCTCAAAACGAGATTAGTCTGAAATACAATAGTTAACATGTCTGTTCTTCAGCTAAAACTGCTCCTTTATTGAGGTCCTTCATGCTGTTAATCAATTGTGAACTGTGAAACCGATGAAAGATCTCTGTAACCTCAAAACAAGGAAAAACATTTGGCACAGAAAGGGAACCCTATCCTGATGATATGTAAGGTGAATAGATGAGATGAGATCAAAAGTCCATTACCAGTAATTATAGAACACTTGTCATGACATCGAGCTAGATGTAATAAAATTTTGGGATCACACAAGTTTCTTTTTTTCTTAAATCTCTATTGTATGCTCCTATGAAGATGTGTAGATAACTTTAATAAAACCGTATGGATCTGTCCTCCTGTCAAGTTCTTCAGGCCATGTTTCACACCAACAAGTGATTGAGCATAAACTAAGTTGCTTACAGCAAATTTAACCTTGACAATCCGATCTCAAGGCTTCACAGCATCTAACAAACTTCGACCACCAAGATCCCATGGGAACTACTTTGAATTTCTACAGCACCCATTAATTGAAGACAACATCCATCATGACATTGCTTGATACCCATGCAAGCAATTAATTTCTTCTTGACTTCTTCTCTTTATCCATCTCAAGTGTAAGTGCTTTTATAACTATTCCCCTTTGGTTATGCACACATCAGATGCATTCTCAATAAAATCGTAACTACTTAAATAGCTAGCTGCTCCATTTCATACCCCATTCTTGCTAAGAAGACTTGATCAATTCGGAAATCCTCGTTTTCTATAAAATTGTAAACTAAAAGATTGCAAAAAGAAACTGAAAAAAAAAAAAAAAAAAAAAAAAATACCCTGCATACAGAATAAGGCCACAACACAAGAGCGAGTGGCAATTTCTCAATAAAGAGCAAACTTGCATGTTTGCTAAATTATTTTCAATCGAATATGACTGACGCCACCAGCAGGGTGCTCTTCTCCTGCTCAAGTCTGTAAGTGGTCAAATTTTCTACCCTTAATCAGGTAAAACCACATCCAACCAGACATGTCTAGGTGGAGCATCATAAAAAACACCATAATCTTGTTAATCAATTTGAGTCACAGTAGCACAAATTCAAAACTTGATAAAATATTACGGAACTCACTGAAAAGAAGCCACATCTTAAAAATGAAAGAAGAACCTTTCATTTCTTAGAGCCCATTAAAACCCAAATTATGAATTCAAAATCAAATCTCACTTTGTAACTCTATGTACAAACCTTGCACTAAAATTAAAAAAAAAAAAAAAAAAAAAAAATTCATCTGGAGTATTAAAAAAATAACCCCAGAACTTGAAAAGAACAAACCCATGAATTGCATCAGGAAAAACACAATTCCATCACCAGCTCAGAATCAACAGGTAAAACGATCACCTTTTTCTTAGAAATCTCACCTGGACTCCTCTGTTGGAATATACTTCCAGTATCTCCGATCATCAATTCCAGTAATTGACAGCGCCTTGGCAGAAATTGACATGCAAATCCCACCTGAACTCTTCTCCAACCAAACCACCTACAAACCCAAACCCACATATAAAATAAAAAATCAATCTTTCTCAAATCAAAAACACATAGACCCAGATATAACAATAAAAAAACCCCACCTTTGTGCTTCCATCAAATGGAATCGGCCGACAAAGGCTCGCATAGATATCCTTCTTACTAAAATCCGCAGGAATCTCACCAAACAGCTTCTCTACAAGGTACCGATAGTTCTTGGGTAGCTTGGATTCCCAAACAAAGTCCGCAGACGCAGCCCCGCGGAAGGATTGGCTCAGCCGCGCCAAGCTGCAGATGTCAGTGGGGCTCAAGTGCACGAGAACTGATGCGACGCAGCCTTCAGGTATGTCTCCGAGTCCAGGTCTCGGACTCTCTCCTTCTACAGCAGAAAATGATGAACTTCCAGCCCCCATCGAAAAAACATAAAAAACACCAAAGCCTCAGAGAATAGTAAGAGAGTAGAGAGCAAAGAGAGAGAGAGAGGGGTTGGGGAGGATTGGAGGGGGTTTCAGGTGGGGTAAGTGAGGAGGAATTTCTGGGACTTGGAAGGTAAGTAAGGGAAGCTAACAAGAGGAAGGAGATGGTTTCTTTTGCATCTGCCTCTTGTTGTGGAGAGAGGGATACCCATTCGCTTTGTGTAGCTCTGAGATGGATTTGGTGTGGAGCTAAGAAAAAGATGGGGGAGAGAAGTGGGGGGTTTTTGAATCCGAATCAAGGGAGGAGGTTTGGGTTGGCGGAAAAGACGTATCAAACATATTCTATTGTTGTTGTTGGGGTCCGGATTTGCGTTGTGCTGGTGCAATGCAAGTGATTTTTTTCGCATTTGTGGTGGGCGATTGTTGTACGTGTGCTATTGAGGGGCGGTCCAGACTCCACAGTCTCTCGCACGTCCCCTACAACTTCCTGTCTTTGTATTTTAGCTGCGATGTCAAACAACCTTCGAATGTGGCACGAACAATGTCGCGTGAGAACTACTTTTTTATGCTGTTTGGAAACTTTACTAGTAGTGTAAGGTGAAGTAAAGTTTCCAATTTTCATATAAATATTTACATCAAAAATACGTATTTTTAAAATTCTCCCATTCTTAAAAAAAGTTTTAAAAAATCTCATTTCTCTAATAAAAGACAAAATATATTTAATTTTTTATTTTAACAAAGAGTCAAAAAGATTTTCCACCAAACAACTAAAGAGAAATTCTTATCATAACCTACTTATATTTTATTATTTCACTATTTAAGACTTTATTTCACTTCATTCTACATGCTAGTTCTACCGTACAAAGGGTAATTCTACCTGGTAATATTTCTTTTAACTAATATATACCCAAATGTTGGGACAAACAAGTTGGTGGTTGCACTTGACATGATGCCATGGTCTAATAATATATGCCAGTGTAATTACTACTAAGTCTTGGGACCTCAGGGATGAGTTGATTGGGCTTGACTAGACTCGTTTTGGGGTAAGGCTTGAGCTTGACTGAGTTTATTGAGTTGGGAACAAGCTTGCGCAGTGTTAGCTTGAGTACTCAACTGAAAAAAGAAGATAACAAAGGCAAGAAATAGTTCAAAATCAGTAGTTGTATACATAAACAACTTTTTGTTTTTTGGGGTTATATGGGCCAAACTTAATTAGCATGTCATACTCCACCATCGTGACAGTCAACAAGGAAGGTTTTGCTCGCATTTCGCAACTACCACTCAAAGCACGGATCCTTGCAAGCATCTCACTCAGAAGATGCTTGAGTGGAAAAAGTGGACCATCGCAACAGGGTTTACTTATTTATAATTTGATCCATTTAAATTGAACACCTTCTCTCTCTCGTATTTAGAGTATTACAAAATTTTACCTTAATAAGAGTTAATTAAATTATAAGATTGAGCATATGATCGGGCAAATGTTTTATGATCAAACAAACTCCTGTTAGAATAAAATTCTAGATATCATATATATATATAGGGAGGATGCTCCCTATATCAAATTTTCAATAGATGGGCTCTACCACTCCTTCCACTTTTTTGCAAGATATATGAGAATCAAAATATTGACACAAATGTTTAAGTACCTATAGTTGTCGTCTTCTTTTCCAGAAATTCAAAGCGAGGTCTGCTTATTTAAAATTTGAGTTGTCCAAAATGTACACCCCCTCAATGCATGGAGTGATTCAAGGTTTTACTTCAATATGAGTTGATTTTATTGTAATATTAAGCATATGAGTGAAAGATTTTAAATATATATATATATATATATATATATGATCAAACAAACTCCTATTCGTGTAAAAACTTCATAAAATTTCATTCAGTAGAAGAATCTTCATTATGAATGGGTCGGAATTTCAATAAGTGGGCTCTACCACTCCTTCCACACCAAAGCTTGTTTGAGAGATACATGAGAACCAAAATGTTGTCACAAATTTTTAACCACCCCCAACATTTTAAAAGCTGGTGAAAACTTAAGGCACATTTGTGCAATGGCATTTTTGTGGAAGAGTGGCATTTGTCACAGATTATGTTGGACTTGGACCATGCTGAGCCAAAGCATTGTAACCTATGGTTGGAGCCCATCTTCTGCAAGTCTATGGTACTTGAGAAGCTTCCAAGCTATTTCCACTTGTGAGTAGTGGACACTTCGTGTCACGGGGTAAATTTTTCACCTAAAAATTTTCTTCGTGTGGCGTTAAGGTTACTAACCTTTTAACCGGCCAACCAACAAACACACAGATAAGCAGCAGTAAAGGAATAGGAAGGAGATAATTGCAGACAGTACAATGTAATGGAAATCAATTGATTAATTTGGCACCAGCCCTCTTTTATTAATCAAAACTATGGGACGAGCCCTTACAAAGTATTAACACAAATAACTTTCTGCAATACTCATACAAAGATCCTCCTGAATCTCTGTAATCGCCCTCTTCTCTCCAATGTCTTAAACCTCGGAAACATTTATAAGGAAGCCTGACCAATCACTGTCTGCCAACAAGAATAACTGTTGCTGTCTTGGACCAATTAGAATGTGTCAACACCATGCAGACCAACTGCTTAAGGAACAGTTATTGTCTGCAGTTAGAAACGACCTGTCTTCTAACCATTGGTCCAAGTCATCTGCCAGCCAGCCACTGCAACCGCATAACTGCTGCACATGTGGCTGCCACACCAAAGCATTAACTGTCATGCTAACTGCACAACTGCTACATTCGTGGCTGCCACATCAACAAAGTGTCCCACAAGCATCACACCTCAGCACTAACTCAAGGGACACTTCACAGTATGTATTCGGGCTCCTTCCGTTCGGACCACGTGGGCCCAAGTGCGAGGGAGTGGGTCCCACGCACCAATTTTACATCTGAGTCCCACCAACATGCAACCGAGACCACCAAGGCCATTGGTATACTTCTCAATGCTTACTGTGTGCTAACAGGGTTGAACATCCATTTTTCTATCCCACAGGCATACCTCCTACATAGTAGAGGTATGTGCCACCCATTGTTTCTAACCTCCTGAGTATAGACGTCCGAAAATGAGGAAATGAACCTTTCGACATGTTTCCGGATCTCAATGCACAAATCCTTTCACACAATGATTGTTCAACATGTCTTCCATGTTTTCAATGCATTGGACATGCATTGGTCTCCAGAAAACACAAGGTTGGTCGAGGGGTGAAAATTTGTCGCACGCAACACCCGTACGACGTCGACCGCAGCAACCGCACGTCGTCACTTGCAGCAACTGCAGCATGCGACTAACGTTGTTCACAGCAACACAGCACCTCGTCTGCACACTCCACGTGCAGCACAATACTGCACACACCACGTGCAGTACAGCACGACCTGCACATCAATCATTGCACAGCATTAGTAGGCACCGCCGTCTATCACACCAGTGACTGAGGGGCGAAGTCCATCCGCACCAAGGGATTCATATGCAGCATTTAGCTTCCATATCACAGTCCATATGTCCCGATGAACTGATTATGCAATGGTTAGGTCTGAGAGTCCCCATCACACCGCACCATTTGTGCACTGACGCAGCATCAGCTGTTCAGGGGCTAACACTTGGCCATATATTTACACACACATGGAGCAATGGTCCGCGAGGACAGTTCTTACCGTCTTAACATGCAAACCATCGAGTGGGGCCGACCTTATATATGACACATTTAAATGAAAAACACATACACAACCCCCTATAGTCACCGATCTAAATAGAATTGCATGGAGTCGAATGAACTGGATTGTAGTGTCATTTTTTATTATTTTATTTAAAATTATTGAACCTGTGGACTATGGATGAAGGAGTTAAATATATTAAATTGATATTAAATTTGATATTTAGGTTGACCCCACCACCTGGATATTTCTAACATATTAGTCCTTATCTTCACTTTCAGGAAGAAATTCGGACCTAAGATTGATATCTTAGGGAAGGGGGGGAGAGATGGGGGGAGGGAAAAAAGGAGGGGAAAGTGGGGGGAAAATGGTTTTGGAGGGTGTTTGGGAAAAGGGGGAGGGAAAATGGGGGGGGGGGAAGGAATTGTGTAAAAAAATTTTTCCCCCAAAAATGGGAGGAAAATGGGGAGCAGGAGGGGGGAAAATGAGTTAAATTACCAAAAAATTGCCCTTTATATATAAAAAGAATTTTAAAGTTTTTACAAAAAGTAAGGGCAAAACGGTAATTTTCTCTTTATCTCACAAACAAACAAAACCCTACTTTTCCACTTTTCTTCCCCCTACTTTTTAACTTCCCAAACAATAGGAGGTAAAATTAATTTTCCCTTCCCTTCCTCCCTTCATTTTCCTTCCCCTCAAATTTCCTTCCCACTCCCCTTCATTTTTCCCAAACGGACCTTACCCTCTTGTTTGTGGAAGGGGGGGAGATGCGGGGGAGGGAAAAAAGGGGGGGAAAGTGGGGAAAGTGGTTTTGGAGGGTGTTTGGGAAGGGGGCGGGAGGGAAAATGGGGATGGCGGGGGGGGGGGGGGAGTTGTACAAAATTTCCCCCCCCCAAAAAATTGGGGGGGAAAATGGGAGAGGAGGGGAAAAAAAGTGATGAAATTACAATATTCTCTTATATATAAAAAAAGAGAATTTTAATGTTTTTATAAAAGTAAGGGCAAAAGGGTAATTTTCTCTTTATCTCACTTACAAACAAAACCCTACTTTTCCACTTTTCTTCCCCCTACTTTTTTACTTCCCAAATAAAGAGGAGGTAAAATTAATTTTCCCTCCCCTCCCCTCCTTTTTCATTTTCCTTCCCCCTCAAATTTTCCCTCCCCTCCCCTTCATTTTCCCAAACGGAGGGTTAGAGTGAGATCATGCCCCAGCGAGATGCATACGTTTGATGCGTTTTTGCAACCGGAAATATCCTCAGTCGGCGTCGTTTCTGCAGTGACTGTGATGATATTATAGATGCTTTGTACCATTCTGCAAGTGGGATCCCGTGAGATTGGACAGGCAGCACTAAAATTCCTTGTATAAAAAAGCATAACATAACCTCTCACTTTAATCCAACTGAAACAACAGATTAAACCAGGACTCATATTGATAGGCCAGTTCCTCAGCGGACATTTTCAGCCACATGATCAGAAGAGCGAAAGTGAAAGGACATACAGAGACGTTATCGGCATTTTAATCGATGGCTGGAAAATGCTACTGTGTCTGAGAGAGACTGAACAAAGCTCACCAAATCATTTTCTTTTTTGTGGGTGTGTAATGTGTCCCACTCGTTCTTAGAAATCCTGGGGAGCATGATCTACACGTCAGTGTCAATGGTATGGCCACTTTTTATTTCATTCGCCTCCCCATCTCTTTCCTCATTCTTTGCAGTGACCATGCCAGCTGTTATTTACAACATTTATGTACTATTGTACTGCACAAGGGGACAGTTGCGATTTGACAGGACTTTGTGCTGCTGTTTAGAGTGGCAGCCTTTCAGATACAAGGATGCATTTTGACTAGTCGCAGATATTACACACATGGAGATATGATCCGGCCTATTAACATGAATTTCATCCTGGAGAGGTGGTTGTGTATATTCAAGTCTGAGGTCAAAAGGAGTGGATACCATCTAACGATTGGTACATTATGGAACATGACCGGCATCTATGTGTAATCCATGCTAACTTGGTGTTACTCATGTGACCAATTCAAAGATGAGACTCACTCCTTTTAAACTGAAATTTAGGGGTGTATAATAAAAAAGATAAAATTCACCTTGAATGGTTTGGATCATCTTTATATGGGGCAACAGAAATTTAGGGGTGTATAATAAAAGAGATGAAATTCACCTTGAATGGTTAGGATCATCTTTATATGGGGGCGACAATTAGAGATGTCAAACGTTTCAACACGACACGGCTCGCCAGTCAATGGCCCGCGACACGGCTCGTGCAGGGCCGAGGGAAGGGGCACGGCAGGCCCGTTTCGGCACAGCCCGCCGAAAATGGCTATTTTTATATAAAAAAAATTATCCATTTTACCCTCCCTAACAGCCATAAAACGGTCATATAATGGGTATTTTATGTTATTTTTAATTTTATAAAATCTATAAATACTCTAATCCTCCCATTTTTCTCAGTGGAGTAGGTCGAGTTTGACCGAACCACTTAAATATTTTTATCGTTTTCCGTGCTTGTATTCAAATTTTTAATTTTAATATTAAAAAGAAGAAAAAAATTAATCGAAAAAAAATTAAAAAATGCACGTCGAGCACGGCAGGCATGACGGCAAGGCACGGCCCAGCCCGCTCCATTTGGCGGGCCAGCCCAGCCCAATCCGTGGCTCGTTCGGGCTTGGATTTGGGCGGACTGTGCCGGGCCTAGCAGCAATAGAGTTCCAGGATTTTATTACGTGTAATAGCTTGTCAAGGATGGGACTAACCTGTGAGAGACTAATTCATATCTCTAAAATGCCTATGAAGCTAATTTGTATTCACACTTCTATTCTTTTCTTTTCATTTTTTTTTTTTTTTTTTTTTTGGCTTTTGCCAAATTGGACTACTAGTTAGTGTGATACTGAAGACGGAGCTCCGGGCATGTATGTGATTTTAAGGTGCAACCACCAGTACAACCCACATGGTTTGATGAATTTTGATGCCTATCAAAATAGAGTATTTCTTTCATGATTTAATGTAATCTACTTTATGTCATAGGATCAAATGAAAATGGAAATGCACGGACATCTCGGTGGCATTGGCACGTTAGTTTTACGGGACCACCTAAAGATCGATCCCGGAGTGGGTAGGTTGTCTCACATGGGTTTACCCCTAGAGTGGATTGAAGTAAAAGAGATAAGATCTTAATAACATGAAAAATAAACCTAAATAAATGTACACTTGGGTCCATCGTCTGTAACGAGATCATTCTTTACTAAGCAAATTAAATTTTCTAAGTCCATTACTTAAGTAAAATAAGAAACTAAAACTTTAGTGCCCTTAGGTCCTCCACCGTGGGGCCCACCTGGGCATGGCATGTGGACAGTATGTTCAATTAGCTTGACAGTTACGTCTATAATAATTGCCATGCTTTCAAGTGAAATTACACATGATTATTTATTTGCACACATAGATTTAAACCTCTTGAAGAAGTCTCTCTCACTTATATAAATTTTTGGTACCCCATCCAAAGGGCTGGAGTCTAAGAGAGAGCCATTGGCGTATTCAGAATTTTAAACTTAGGCAATCAAGTTACAGTCACTCCTTATCACTCGGGTAAGGGGTCATTCTCACAGTCACTTTCATATTTATCACAATGCTCATGACATATTTGATAGCTTGCAAGTGGCACCATCACTGATATTTTGAGAGTTATTATCATATTGTCATAATGGAATGAGGAGAAAAAATAGAGATATTGCCCCTATAGCTGCCCTCGTACCTAACGTTTGTACCAGAGTGGTCGAAATTAAATATTTCTCATATAGTATTTTAGCGATATTTTAGGATTGTGCAATCACACACATTATACTGTGTGATAATTTAAAGTCGTGCGATATGGCATATATAGCCCTATGCTATATTCATGGGCAATGCAATATCACATTGTTATTGTAATAACAGCTTGTGAAGAGTATTTTAAATTCGATTGTTATTTAGCAAATCACATATCTAATTAGAGGGAAAAAAAAGGGGATTTTTTTTCGTACGGTCACTAAAAGTCATCGATAGCCCCCCTTTGTTACCAAATTATGCAATTTTGCCTGCACGTTTTCCATACTGTTTGTACGTTCACGAATGCAAAAAGTCACTTTTTTTTTTTTTTTTTTTTGCGATATCACAACACATTATGTGCTATCGCAACTACATATTTCTATATTGCAAATAAGGAGTTGCGATATAGCAATTCAAGTATTATGATATCACATAAAGCCTTACGTTAAAAGTCAACGAATGTATTACTGTTTATAATTTCATTACATTATTTAGCAGCAAAAGAATGCATTTCTTTTTAATGTGTTAGACCCAAACAAACTCTACTAATTATGCAAACAACAAACCTTATTCAATATTCATATGATTTCATCTCTAATTCACTGAAAGTAGGGATGCATCACTCTGATGTTCTAGAGCTCTTCTTCTTCTTTCTTGATTTTTTATCAAAGAGAGTTCAAAATCATTTAGGGCTTTCTAAACCCACAAAGAGAGATATATATATATATATAGAGAGAGAGAGAGAGAAAGAGGTAAAAGGAAGAGAAGATTGGAATCTAGCTAAAAGAGGGAGGAAATAAGGACTACCAAGTTCTACCAGGGGTGACTGCAACAACACCAAACTTTGGTCCGCCTAGATTGTGCAATAATGGAGGCCAGAATGCTTCTTCGATGGAGGTAATGGAAATCGCACGGCTTCGTCGACGTTGAACGGACGCGGGAAGCCTAGCGTATTTGCAACTAGGTTGACGAGGGAGGAGGGGAGTGAAATTGGCTTGGGGAGAGAATTACACCGGGTGAAAATGAAGAAAAGCCAAAGCACGGAGGGATAAAAGCATAAAAAGGGTTTTTCGAGTTGCAATATCACAGTATTTAAATTGTAATTTTGCAACTCCTTATTTGCGATATCGCAATATATAGTTGTGATATCGCATAATTTGTCGTGATATCGTTAAAAAAAAAAAAGTGAGGTTTTGCCTCTTAGTACAGAAAATGTGCAGGTAAAATTGTGCTGAGATTGATAACAAGAGGGTTTATAGATGACTTTTAGTGAGTGTATAGAAAAACCCTCTAAAAAAAAATTTATTACAGTTATGTCAAATGTGGTATTTTAATATCATCAAAACTGATCATAATTGTTCTGAGAAAATGGCAAAAGATCAATTATCAATTGTCCGTGCAATAATTATATATGTTGGTTGTCCAGTGTCGTATTTTTAATTATCGATAAGTTAATGGATTTCTTGTAATATCCTTTCCTGCAGTACATTGAAATTTGACAGAGCCTTCCAACTTTAGAAGCATAGGGACATTTTCCTTGACATGATCCTTTCTGGAATATGGATGCTACCCTGACGACAACTAAAGGTATCTGTCTGGTCTGGTACTTTGGCACAGGCACAGCTCTTCAAGATGGACTTGGGCAGTTTTTTTGGCTGAGTACATCCACTTCAAAGGACTCTGGCTTTGCCTTTCAATTTGTAACCATTTCAGCTTAATTACCTCTATTTTTAGTTACTATAATCCGACATGTGGGCCCACCAGGCATGTGGTATCCTGGTCCTCAATCAAAAGGCCCACCATCAGCCCCTCACAGTATAATTAGATATCTGGGCAGGGTGCAGTTTTTGTTTGTTGGTTTTCTTTCTCGGGTGGGATCAAGAGAGCCCACACACTTAAGAAGAATGGCATATCTTGAGATTGATCCGTCGGCAGCCAAGCGATATGCAAGGTTGCCAACCAACCCAACCACCAAAGTGTTTCAACTTTCAGGTTTTAGGCCTTGGGGGCATTTATGTTGGGCCACTTATCACATGGCAAAAATCACTCACATGTGTTGATTTACCCAATGTTTGGGCCATTTGGTGGACACCTCTTCAGAGCGACTATGCTTAGCAATCTCTTCACGTAATCTGTTGAGAGAGGGGCATTGAAGTGAGTAAGCTACACACACAAATCCATGTTGGTTCCTTTTTCACAATATTGAATATTTTACCTATTTGAAGCTGAAAAATTTTCTTTCCTTTCCACCTCTCTCTCTCTCTCTCTCTCTCTCTCACCTATTTGAGGCTGAAAACTTTTCTTTCCTTTCCACCTCTCTCTCTCTCTCTCTCTCTCTCTCTCTTGTTTACTACTTTTCCAGCCTTACTTCATCCCTGGTATTTCAGGTGCTTATTTACTTGGAGGTGATATTTTAATCTAAATGTGTGGCCATAGAGTGAGGGGAGAGAGGGAGACACTGGTAATACTAAAACAGGGTCTACTGTTTGGGTTGGGTGAGCCAGATGTCGGCAAAGAATTTACTTATTTAGGCATTTTCTCCACTTCAGGTGGACATTTCAAGTTGGGACCACCCGAATTGATGGCAATTAAGTGTAGTATGGGCGGTGGAAAGATTTCATTAGGAAGGAGTCTCCATCCCCTGTTTCGTCGAAATAAGAAGGTATTATTTCATCCAATTCACAGTGTAAAATCCCTTATTTGATTTTTTTTTCATTCCAAGAAAATAATTGAAAGGGTGCATTAGCTAACATAAGATTTTACACAGTTGACGAATATAGATTAGATGAAACGGTATAGAAACATGGATCCAGACTCTTATCGAATATTTGAGGTAAATCAAATGAATGGCACATAAAATTTGACAATTATTGATCGTGCGAACTTTAGGGCTCATAATTTGGATATCTCTGGAAGGAATAAGATAGTACATAATAGAATGGGTATAATATTAAAGTATTAAAACAATTTTATTATTAGACATTTTTTTTAGTAAATGCAATAATTCTTAAACTGAGTTGTTTGACATTTATTGCAGATTAAGTTTTTAAATAACAATGCTTTAATGTTATCAATTAGAGTAGGGTTCATTATTAGATTAATTATTTATAAAATAATTTATATGCATGTAATTTGTAGTTTCAAATTCATTGAAGGGGCCCGCCTTTGAAATCCAATCTATTTAAATTAATTACCCTACCTTATTCTATTACTAAAAGATTGGGTATATCACATGCCATGATTAACATTAAAAAAAAAAAAAAAAAAGAAGAGAAAATCAAACCATGTGCTTTACATGTCCTTACTCAGAAGTTGAGGCCCGGAGTAAAATATTCTTTAATTATATAACAAGGTTTGGCATTATTATCATTGCTACCAATCTTATTGTAAGACTAATACAAGTCCCAATCTAATTAATTTCCCAAATCATAAATATAGTGGTGTTAGAGTCTCAATTGTTAGATTTTCTTAATCCTTCCGTGTGTATTAGTTCAATTATCAAATTCAGACGAATTCCACCACATCGATATCAGAGTAGACAGGTGCAGGTAAGGGTTTTAATTCATTATTAGTGGGCACAACTAAAGTTTCACTATTTTAAAACGAGTAGGCTAAAAATGGAACCGGATCCCCTGTTTCGCCCAGACGACAAAGGGTCTCTTTCCTCCGCCCCCTCCTCCGCCCCCTGTTTTGTCCAAACAGGGGATCTGGACTCGGTAAAAATCTATTATGTACAAAGTAGCAATCAGTCTCTCTCTCTCTCTCAATAAATTATGGGTGCATTAGGACTTGGACCGCAGCATTAGACAGCATAACAATTGTCTAGTCTGAAGAGAAATTCATTGTCTAAAGCTTAAAAGGAAAGTCATGGAGATTTCAGAATCTGGCCAAATCAGATTCGGTTCAATGTGGTCCTTTCTCACAGCTAATCTAGAGATAGCCCATAACCAGCTAGTTGGCAAGTCACCCCTTCCATCTCATGAATGGTGACCCAACTTTCCTAAATTTAGACAAATCAATCTTACTCCAATGAATTCAAGAACTTTTACTTTGATCAAAGGGATAGTCATGGTTGGTTCATTATGTGAAAAGCAAGTAACTTCTATCAGTTTAATCCTAATTCTTATAGTAAATCACCCTTTCTTTGGCATGATGAATCCAACAATGATTATCACTTTAGATCAAAGTAATATTTGGGGATCTGAGAATTGATTTGAGGGTCTAGATTTATGAAAGATGTGTTCCACCACCAAACTTACCAGCACATCCATATTAGTGGATGTTCTCACAAGGGCACCTAAGTCCTGTTCAAGGGCGGATTGGGCGGGTCAGATTGCGTCCAGGCCCAGTTAGTTTGGTCATGACTCATGAGGCTTTATATTTAGATTTGGATCCCACCAATGAGCCAAAAGTTAGGTTCATGGTCAGCCCATTTGCAAAATATGCCTGCTTGTGGGAAATATGTCAGGCCAAGATAGGGCTTTAACCATACAAGCCCCGGGTCTAGCCCTTTCAATATTGGGCCAAAAAGTGAGGCTCACTTCACTTACAGGCCTAATGTAGGCTGCAGCCAATAAGGGTTGGGTTGGGCAGTCCAAAATAGAACCTCTTCCTATTAATAATATTGGTCTGAAATGGCTTGACCATCAAATACTCTCAAAACAACGTAGAGATAACGATTTTTTAAAGTTCTTCGATTTTCAATTTTCAAAAGACTTATCCATTCTCTTACCATTCCTCCCTAAAACATAGCATATATGATATCTTTGGTCCTCTCAAAATCATTTGCTGAGATTACATTGACCATTTACCTTAATGGGCCCCATATATTATTAAGCTAACAAAAAAAAAGGCTGTTTGACTTTGATAGTGGGCTCTACGGATTAATGAAAAATATAGAGATCGAGTTGGGTATGATTTTAATGATAGGTAGGCATGTATGTATTAGATTTTATGGGGGTGAATAAACCGATCATTTGATAGGCGGCCTCCATTTAAAGGGAGAGAGAGAGAGACAACTTTTCCTCCCTTTAGAACAAAGTAACCCGATCATTTGATAGGCGGCCTCCATTTAAAGGGAGAGAGAGACAATTTTTCCTCCCTTTAAAACAAAGGAGATCTTGCAACATTAAGAATATTAACAATGTATATAGTGGGCAACTTTTCCTCATAGTTATTAATTTCGTTTCGTTTTGGCCGAAATGGCAGAAATTTTTCATTTCGGTCAGGTGGCCGAAATTTCACTTTTCGGTTTGAATTTCGGTCGATATCGGCCGAAATTCAAGATTTCGGCCGAAATGTAACTTTTCGGCCGAAATGAAATTTTACATAATTAATTTTTTTTTTTACTTTTTTTACACATATATTTTGTATTTCTTATATTTTCACAAAATATAATTCCAAAAAAATTACTATAATGGATTAAATCTATATTTATTACTTTTTCTATTTTTTTTTTACTTATATATGTATATATATTATGTTATATTTTCCCCAAAATGTAATTCCGAAAAATTTCACCGAAATTCCGAATCGGACGAAACTTTTCATTTTGTAGGTCAGAGAGGTCTGAAACGATATTAACAACTATGCTTTTCCTCCCTTCAGAGAGGAGGAAATGTTGCAAAATATGGGGGACAACTTTTCCTCCCTTTAAAAAGGAGGAAATTTTGCATATAAGGGCCAAAACAAACAATTTTCCCCAATGTATATGGTGGTGAGCGGTAAGCCTACGTAGACAATTTGCAAAATAAAGTATACCACCAACGTATATTGTGGTAGGCTCTATTCCTCCCTTTACAAAGGAGAAAATATTGCAAAATAAAGTATACCTACAATGTATATGGGAGTGAGCCAGAAGCCTACTTTGCATTTCATGGAACTGATTATATTTTATGGACATAATGTAAATTTGAATAAGAATGGGTACTGAGTAGAATATGAATGGCCCATCTATTATATTGTGGATAATTGATAGATCATTCTTCTCCTTTTTATTTTGTGTGCCCATTTTAAAAAATAATAGCCATTAAACCATTATAATTCTTGAATTGTAAGAGATACAAGGATGGAAATCTAACAAGGAGGCCCCATAAAAGTAATTAAATTTTAAAAATATATTAAATTAATATAATACTTTAAACTTGAGAAAAGAATACACTATCATTTTTTTAAAGAATTTTAGAAGAAGATAAGATGAATATAGAGATTAAAGTTTATGGTAAAAGAAAAATATTCTTGCAAATGATAAGAAATGAAAATACGAAAATAGCAGGAGATATTGCACTTGTTAAAAAAAATAAAATAAGAGAAAAAAGCACAAAGTGAATAAAAAAAAAATACCCCACCAAAAAAATGAATCGAAAAAAATAAGAAAATGAATTCAAAATTTATATCTTTATAATCTAAATTGAAAATAGACGAAAATACTATTGAAAGAACAACCGATTTTCGAAATGATAATTTAAAAACTCTTTAGACAATAAGAGTGGGCAAAAGAGTATATAAAATACTACAAAAAAAAGACCCTAGATGGCCATTGACCGAAAAACATGCCACTAGTCAATATGGCACGGAATTGGTTTCCAGTGACCCTTTCCATTTTTTTTTATTAAATATTTAAACGTGTGATGACGTCGTCGGATTCAAACCCATACAAATCGCAGCAAAACCCTATTTTTCCCTTCTTCCTCCCATCGCTTTTCCCCTTTCTCTGGCGGTTTCCTTTCCTCCTTCCTCAAAAGGTTCTTACCTTGATGATTTAGCCACCCAAAAATAATCATACAACAAAGATAATCAAATGAATAAACTATATATTAGAACCCTAAAAAACTTTTCTCGAAAAGTAAACATGAAACTCAGGCTCTATGGTAGATAACGCATGAAAGAAGATCAAACTTTGTTATGCCTACCTTGTTAATGGAGATTAACAACCTCCACAAGGAATATTCAATGTTTAGGGAGATTTCTGTTATAGTCCATTTTGGTACAGAAAACTAGCAATCGCAGATGATAAAGGTCGAAGAAGAGGGAGATTTGACGAATTAGCGATGATGTCGACATTAACTCTCACTATTAAGCGATGACATCCTCGCTTGTTGAAAAAAGGCAAAAACAATGAATATTCTGGCGGGAATACTGGTTTTGTTGCATAAAAACTATGTGTACCTCTTTTGGTGGACCTCTAAGGTGCTTTTTCGGATAAAATTCTTAAAATACTAATAAAAAAAGAATATAAACATAAATAACTTAAACCAATGAAGAATATTAAATAAGAATAAAAACAAACATATTTCAAAATCAAAGTAATTGAAATTTTCAAAAAGATGAAGAAGCTTGTCTCCCCCATGTTCTTCGCTAGCATTCCTAAATGAGCCGGACTGCCCAAAAAAAAGAAAAAAAAGGACCCCATCCATGACATTTATATGATGATTTTACCAAGCATGTTTAACATGTGTATGCTTAAAACCATTGTTTATGTCATTTGGTACACTAATAATGGTGCAATCCCATTTTATATTGCATAAAGCATCTTTTAAGACAGCACTTGCTATAAATTAACTGTACCAATTTATACTAAACATTGAAGCTGTTTGAAACATGCTACTTAAAATCAATTGAGGGTAATCAGAGGACCATAAGAAGTTGGAAATATTAGGTCATTGCCTCATTGTGGAAGAAACATAACCAAGATCCAGACTCAAATAAATGGAAAAGACAATGTAAATAAGATTTTTATATGAAAATTATACCCACTTGCCTCTTGTAATCCAACTTTATCCATTGTCTGCATTCCCTATGACAGCAATTTGCTACCTTATTATTATAGAAGTATCCACAGATCCACTAAACATTATCTTATTGGATTGTAGTGTCTCCATCATATGGGATATGGGAATGTATAAATTGTGGGGCATCTAATATTTTAATGACCCTATTCAGAGATTCCCCAACTAGTCAAGGCCTTTAGGGGGTGCTACTTTCTAGATCATGTGGGGCCCACTTGTGGAAAATTGCATGTACTTGGCCTACAGGCTCATTTTCACCGTCCAATTGATATGACAATATGTCATATTCTTATCTTTATATTTCCAATGGTTGTAGGGCTAGTCCAACAACTATGATAACTCAATTAGGATCTCTGTTCAGTGGGCCACATTAGATTAAGCTGCCTTATATTAAACCTATTATGCTTTCGGACCTTAACCTTACCCAATTGGTGCTACATAGTCCATGGGACCAAAGTTGGAGCATGAAAATAAATGTGCTCCAGTAAGTTCAGTCATTTAGATGTTCATATAACTTTCTTATGACCTGATTGTTTGTGTGAAATTGTGTTTTAGGAATTTTAGGAAATTTATCATGATTGAAGCGGTTAAAGTTAAAAGAAATAAAGCTGAATGTCCCAAAATGACCATCAAATAGTCTTCACTTGAGTTGAAAATGAATACCCAACCATATTATACTAGTAAATCAAATTCTAAGAATGCTATGGCCTCATTTACATTACCATCTTATATCATCTACTCACTTCTTAAGTGTTCCTTTGATGGAAGTTGGAATCTGTTTTATGGTGAAATTGCAGGAGTTTAATTCCATGGAAATGACGGACCCTTTGAGCTTGCGTTACTAATAAAAGTTAGAGAGAATATTTTAAAGAAGCAAGTATTCCTTCATTGGAAGTTGGAACCCATTTTACCATGAAATTGCAAGAATTCAATTCCAAGCAAATATCCTTACAAGAAAAAAAAAAATAGTCAAATAATGAACAGGCTCTTGCAGGATACATTAGTAATAAAAGTTACAAATAATATTTTAAAGAAGCAAGTATTCCTCCCATATTTTTCATGAAATTGTAAGAATTCAATTACATGCAAACGTGATGATACAATATTAGTTATAAAAGTTAGAATATTTCTAAGAAGCATACAATAAATAAATAATAGAAGCGAGAAGTGCCCCTTTCCCACATGTTCTCACCTTCCAAGAAAAGATTCCTAAATGTAACTGCGTTCGCTATAATTTTATAATTTTATTTACGAGTGTATTTTCATGGTATTTGGCCAACAAGACCAATTTCCAGAGTGAACGTACAAAAATTGCAACACGCGTGTGCAGTAAATTTGGAATTGGCGAACACTATATGTGCTCCATGCCTTCGTAAGAATTAACTTCATTTTACATTTTTTTAATATTTTTTTCTCAGATAAACGCTCAACACACCCGCACACTACTCAAGTCCCCCACCAATATAATCGTCATTGATCCCCCATTTGTTTCAGAGGAGGGGGGAGATGCCTACCCACTGTGTATATCATGAGTGGAATTGACTATAGATGAAATGAGCAGTCAATACTATTATTCACATTTTCACCTTAGTTAAGATGAAAGATCCCTAATCCATAACTCATAATTGTATATATTGGGGCCACTATGCATATAGTGAGGTGCACAACACATGTCCAATAGTAATTGTTGTTCTTGTCACACTCCAGTCTCAACAAATTAATGTTGTGACATGGTTGAGAAGTGAGCCCCCTCATTACATTTTTTTTTTTTTTTTGGTAAAAGAGTCCCTTCATTACATGGGAATTGGGATAGGAAAAGCTCAATCAGTGAAAAGGCACAACTTAGAAAATGCGAAAATAAAAGGCTCCAACAATAAAGGATATGGTCCACCAAAGTAGTTAATTGCGAAAATGAATGACCAGCAATAAAGTAAAACTGCTGCAACAATAAAGGCTCTAGGATCTTTTTTAGAATCTTCTCTCTCTCTGGGTTTCACCTGGGGATGTCAAACGGGCCGGGCCTTGGGAGCGGGCTGGGCCGTGCCCTGCGTGTTTGATGTGCCTCTTAATTTTTAATTTTTTTTCGATTAATTTTTTTTCATTTTTAATATTAAAATTAAAAATTAGAACACAAGCAAGGAAAATGATGAAGATATTTATGTAGTTCGGTCAAAATCAACTTACTCCACTGAAAATAATTGGAGGATTAAAGTAATTATAGACTTTATAAAATTAAAAATGACACAAAATACCCCTTATATAACCATTTTAGGGAGTGTGGGGGGCTGTTTTAAACAGACAATGTGCATGGCGGAACATATGAGTCGGCCCGCTACTCCCTCGGCCAGCACAGCCCATGGCACGGGCCGTGCCGTTGACCGGGCTCGGTCGTTCAGCGTCGGGACCGGGCTCGGTCGTTCAGCGTCGGAACCGGCCAGCCCGGCCCATTTAACATCTCCCGTTCACCTCATTGGATGACAATCATAGTGGGCAGGGGGATGGAAGGATTTGTCAAATCACCCTGATCTCTTTGATGAATGGCAAAGATTACCATAAGTTGGGTGTCGCCAGTTGAGAAAGAGAAGAAAAAAAAAAAAAAACTGAAGGTTGAATGAGAATCAAATTGGGTCAGTATCGATTGGAGACTGGTAATGAGTTTGAGGAGATTTGATTTAATCATGGGTTGGCCATAGATGGAAAGTTCTGGCGCGTGCTAGCCCAAACCTACGCGCTTCGTGCAGGGACAAACCGAGGTATATGGGTCTGGGGCACCTATACCTGAAAAGCGTTTAGAATTTTTAAGAAACTCCCTATAAATTGTGGAAATTTATATGTTTTTTTTTAATATTTGCCCCTTCCCTTAATATTTATTTTACATGGAGCAATCCCAAGTTCAATTTCAAGGTTCTACCCTCCGCGTAGCAAAGCTACTAGATATGTGTCAATGCACTGGTAGCGTAGTGGCGAGGCATCTTCTTTTGAACTGAAAAAAAAAAAAAAAATCCTTCTCTGGATACTTTGGGGACCAAGTGTATGGTTGCGTGAGTACGTACCAAAGCTAAAACACACACCCACGCACGCGCACACGCGCGCTCAACCAAAAAAAAAAAACGAAAGCACCAAGAAGATAGCTAGAGATGCTGATGATAGGAAGAAGAAGTTCAAAGAAGTACCATCTGAGGTGCATTCAATTTTCTTGACTTAATTGACTGAACTAGTAACTGAACCCAGATCAATGAGTTAAGGGTTCCAATTTGGGCTTTTGTTGAGATAAGGATTTTTATATTTTTAATCCATAGTTCCCAATGCAATGGACAAAACTTGCATGACTAGGATCGAAATCACACAGTAACCATGACTGGCAATTTCATTCCAGAACACGTTACTGATGTGGGAATGGTGGGTAGATCATGCAAATTTCACTTTTCACCATCCCTATAAATGGATAGAGAAGGTGGAGCAGATATAGAACGAAGTTGAGTCAAGGAAGCCGTTAATTCATTCGTCTCCAATAGTCCCACCATGTTGCCAGTTTCACGTGCTCTGCTGATTCTCTTGCTTGTCACTGTTGTGACCCATGACCAAGTGGCTCAGGCCCAGAACTGCACAACGGAGTTAGTCAACCTCACCCCATGTGCACCATATGCGATTCCAGGCTCAACATCTCCCAGCCCCCAGTGCTGTTCTTCCATCAAAGCAGTTGACCATAACTGCCTCTGTAACACCATCAACATTGTCTCCAAGTTGCCTGCTCTTTGCAGTCTTCCACCCATCACTTGTGGTCTCTCTCTCTCTCTAAATGAATGATTCAGTGCCAAACACCAACAGCAAGACTGAGGGAAATTGGAAGTGAGCTCCACTAGTAGTTTTAATAAACTATGAAGTCTGGGGGGCCACTTAATTGGACACTTGTTGATGGAATAGTTTTGCTGTTGGTGCAATCTCTCATTATATTTTATTTTTCTGACTATCATTCTTTAAATGTCAAATCTCAACAGGTTACTAAGAGGGCTTTACAGGCTGAGGATTGAATAAAGTTGGGAGTTCAATAAGAGTTCAATAAGTAATCTCCTGTGTGTCATGGTGATGGCTTATGAAGTCATTTTGACCAAGAATAAATTAAGATACATTTAAGTGTTATATGCTTTAATACAAGCAAAGCGTGTTGATAAATGATGAATGCTTCAAGAATAATTTGAGTTTCAGACTCTTGTTCACAAGACTGATTTGCTTTCTTTTATGTTGTGAAAAACAATATGGATTGGGCAATGATGAAATGGACCACTTTTAAGGAATCTACTTGATTTTTTTTTTTCCTTTATATTTTCTTAAATTAACTGTCATGGGCATCTTATGAAGAGCTTAATGGAATGGACCTCACCACACTCTGGGATTGGGAATTCATTTTACTCAATGAGAAAACAAGCTGTTTGGGCGTGACCTCAAACCAATTGTCACAAGGAGTAAATAAGGTTTACTCATGTGGATGTACCTAATCTCATAACTATAATATGTAGGGCTCTCAGAATAAAATGATCGCTTGCATTTCAGTTGTCAAGTCGAGCTTGGCTTACAAGCATTGAATCAACTTGGCTATAAAATAATCCAAATTAGAAACCCATCACAGGTCGAGTCAAGATAAGGAAGGTTCAAGCTTAGCCACACCCGTGACACAGCCCACACATGGCCATCCCGAAACAAGATGGACTTGCCCCTCCTATGCGCGGCACTAATAACGGTTATATGCATAACTTAGAAACTTAGCCTTCCCAGGTGACTCCTCAGTGCATCAAGTCTGAGAAACTCAAGCAAGTTTAAGCCAAATTTATGCTGACTTGGTTAGACTCGCTTAATTGAAGATGATAACTATGATGAA
>QPKB01000003.1:64249269-64287883 GCA_003546025.1 Camphora micrantha
TGTTTCCGGATCCAATGCACAAATCCTTTCACACAATGATGTTCAACATTCTCCATGCTTTCAATGCAATTGGACATGCATTGGTCTCCAGGAAAACACAAGGGGTCTAAGGGCGGTGAAATTTGGTCCACGCAACACCCGTACGACGTCGATCCGCAGCAACCGCACGTCGTCACTTGCAGCAAACTGCTAGCATGCGACTAACGTTGTTCACTAGCAACACAGCACCTCGTCTGCACACTCCACGGCAGCACAATACTGCACACACACCGTGCAGTACAGCACGACCTGCACATCAATCATTGCACAGCATTATAGGCACCGCCGTCTATCACACCAGTGACTGAGGGGGCGAAGTCCATCCGCACCAAGGGATTATATAGCAGCATTTAGCTCCATATCACAGTCCATATGTCCCGATGAACTGATTTATGCAATGGTTAGGTCTGAGAGTCCCCATCACACCGCGACCATTTGTGCAGGCTGACGCGAGCATCAGCTTGTTCAGGGCTAACACTTGGCATATTATTTACACCACACATGGAGCAATGGTCCTGCGAGGACAGTTCTTACCGTCTTAACATGCAACCATCGCAGTGGGGCCGACCTTTATATATGACACATTTAAATGAAAAACACATACCACAACCCCCTATAGTCAACCGATCTAAATAGAATTGCATGGAGTCGAATGAACTGGATTGTGTAGTGTCATTTTTTATTATTTTACTTTAAAATTTATTGAACCTGTGACTATGGAAGTGAAGGAGTTAAATATATTAAATTGATATTAAATTTGATATTTAGGTTGACCCCACCACCTGGATATTTCTAACATATTAGTCCTTATCTTCACTTTCAGGAAGAAATTCGGACCTAAGATTGATATCTTAGGGAAGGGGGGGAGAGATGGGGGGAGGGAAAAAAGGAGGGGAAAGTGGGGGGAAAATGGTTTTGGAGGGTGTTTGGGAAAGGGGGGAGGGAAAATGGGGGGGGGATTGTGTAAAAAAATTTTCCCCCCAAAAATGGGGGGAAAATGGGGAGAGGAGGGGGGAAAATGAGTTAAATTACCAAATTGCCCTTTATATATAAAAAAGAATTTTAAAGTTTTTACAAAAGTAAGGGCAAAACGGTAATTTTCTCTTTATCTCACAAACAAACAAAACCCTACTTTTCCACTTTTCTTCCCCCTACTTTTTAACTTCCCAAACAAAAGGAGGTAAAATTAATTTTCCCTTCCCTTCCCTCCCCTTCATTTTCCTTCCCCCTCAAATTTTCCTTCCCCTCCCCTTCATTTTCCCAAACGGACCCTTACCCTCTGTTTGGGAAGGGGGGGGAGATGGGGGAGGGAAAAAAGGGGGGGAAAGTGGGGGGAAAGTGGTTTTGGAGGGTGTTTGGGAAGGGGGGGGAGGGAAAATGGGGGGATGGGGGGGGGGGGGGAGTTGTACAAAAATTTTCCCCCCAAAAATGGGGGGAAAATGGGGAGAGGAGGGGAAAAAGTGATGAAATTACAATATTGCTCTTTATATATAAAAGAGAATTTTAATGTTTTTATAAAAGTAAGGGCAAAAGGGTAATTTTCTCTTTATCTCACTTACAAACAAAACCCTACTTTTCCACTTTTCTTGCCCACCTACTTTTTACTTCCCAAATAAGAGGAGCGTAAAATTAATTTTCCTTCCCCTCCCCTCCTTTTCATTTTCCTTCCCCCTCAAATCTTTCCCTCCCCTCCCCTCATTTTCCCAACCGGAGGTTAGAGTGGAGGATCATGCCCCAGCGAAGCATAACGTTTGATGCGTTTTTGCAACCGGAAAATCCCAGTCGGCCCCGTCGGTTTTCTGCAGTGGACTGTGATGATATTATAGATGCTTTGTACCAATTCTGGCAAGTGGGATCCCTGAGATTGACAGGGCAGCCACTAATCCTTGTATAAAAAAAGCATAACATAACCTCTCACTTTAAATCCAACTGAAACCAACAGATAAACCAGGACTCATATTGATAGGCCAGTCCTCAGCGGACATTTTCAGCCACATGATCAGAAGAGCGAAAGTGAATAGGACATACAGAGACGTTATCGGCATTTTGAATCGGATGGCTGGAAAATGCTACTGTGTCTGAGAGAGACTGAACAAAGCTCACCAAATCATTTTCTTTTGTGTGGTGTAATGTGTGTCCACTCGTCTTGAAATCCTGGGGAGCATGATCTACACGTCAGTGTTCAATGTATGGCCACTTTTATTTCATTCGGCCTCCCCATCTCTTTCCTTCATTCTTTGCAGTGACCATGCCAGCGTTATTATACAACATTTATGTACTATTGTACTGCACAAGGGACCCAGTTGCGAATTTGACAGGACTTGTGCTGTTGTTTAGAGTGGCAGCCTTTCAGATACACAGGATGCATTGTTGACTAGTCGAGATATTACATACATGAGATATGATCCGGCCCTATTAACATGAATTTCATCCTGGAGAGAGTGGTTGTGTATATTCAAGTCTTGAGGTCAAAAGGAGTGGATACCATCTAACTACGATTGGTACATTATGGAACATGACCGGCACTCTATGTGTAATCCATGCTACTGGTGTTACTCATGGTGACCAATTCAGGAGATGAGACTCACTTCCTTTAAACTGGAAATTTAGGGATGTATTAATAAAAAAGATAAATTACCTTGAATGGTTTGGATTCATCTTTATATATGGCGCAACTGAAATTTAGGGGTGTATAATAAAGAGGATGAAATTCTATCCTTGAATGTGGTTAGATCATCGTTATATGGGGGCGGACAATTAGGAGATGTCAATGTACGTTTTCAACAACGACACGGCTCACCAGTCAACGGCCCGCGACACGCTCGTGCAGGGCCGAGGGAAGGGGCACGGCAGGCCCGTATTCGGGCACAGCCCGCGAAAAATGGCTATTTTTATAATTAAAAAATTATCCATTTACCCTCCCTAACAGCCATAAAACGTTCATATAAGGGGATTTTGTGTTATTTTTAATTTTATAAAATCTATAAATACTCTAATCCTCCCATTTTCTCAGTGGAAGTAGATCGAGTTTGACCGAACACTTAAATATTTTTATCGTTTTCCGTGCTTGTATCAAAAATTTTTAATTTTAAATATTAAAAAGAAGAAAAAAATTAATCGAAAAAAAATTAAAAAAATGCACGTCGAGCACGGCAGCATGACGGCAAGCACGGCCCAGCCCGCTCCATTTTGGCGGGCCAGCCCAGCGCAATCCGTGCTCGTTCGGCTTGATTTGGCGGACTGTGCCGGGCTAGCAGCGAATAGAGTTCCAGGATTTTATTACTGTAATAGCTTGTCAAGGATGGACTAACCTGTGAGAGACTAATCATATCTCCTAAAATGCCATGAAGCTAATTTGTATTCACACTTCTATTCTTTTCTTTTCATTTTTTTTTTTTTTGGTTTTTGGCTTTTCAAATTGGACTACTGTTAGTGTGATACTGAAGACGGAGTCCGCCGGCAATGGTATGTGATTTTAAGTGCAACCACCAGTACAACCGTCACATGTTGTTTTGATTGAATTGGTTGATGCCTATCAAAATAGAGTATTTCTTTCATGATTATGTAATCTACTTTATGTCATAGGTATCAAATGAAAATGGCAATGCACGGACATCTCGGTCGCATGGCACGTTAGTTTTACGGGACCACCTAAAGATCGATCCCGGAGTGGGTAGGTTGTCTCACATGGTTTACCCCTAGAGTGGCATTGAAGTAAAAGAGATAAGATCTTAATAACATGAAAAATAAACCTAAAATAAATGTACACTTGGGTCCATCGTCTGTAACGAGATCATTCTTTACTAAGCAAATTAAATTTTCTAAGTCCATACTTAAGCAAAATAAGAACTAAAACTTTAGTGCCTTTAGGTCCTCCACCGTGGGGCCACCTGGCATGGCATGTGGACAGTATGTTCAA
Organism: Camphora micrantha; assembly: GCA_003546025.1. Taxonomy (NCBI): domain Eukaryota; kingdom Viridiplantae; phylum Streptophyta; class Magnoliopsida; order Laurales; family Lauraceae; genus Camphora; species Camphora micrantha. Next base: position 64,253,228 of record QPKB01000003.1, read on the forward strand.
TTAGCTTGACAGTTACGTCTATAATAATTGCCATGCTTTCAAGTGAAATTACACATGATATTTATTTGCACACATAGATTTAAACCTCTTGAAGAAGTCTTCTCTCACTTTTATAAATTTTTTGGTACCCCATCCAAAGGGCTGGAGTCTAAGAGAGAGCCATTGCGCTATTTCAGAATTTTAAACTTAGGCAATCAAGTTACAGTCACTCCTTATCACTCGGGTAAGGGGTCATTCTCACAGTCACTTCATATTTATCACGATGCTCATGACATATTTGATAGCTTGCAAGTGGCACCATCACTGATATTTTGAAGTTATTATCATTATTGTCATAATGGAATGAGGAGAAAAATAGAGATATTGCCCTATAGCTGCCCTCGTACCTGACGTTTGTACCAGAGTGGTCGAAATTAAATATTTCAATATAGTATTTTAGCGATATTTTAGGATTGTGCAATCACACACATTATACTGTGTGATAATTTAAAGTCGTGCGATATGGCATATATAGCCCTATGCTATATTCATGGGCAATGCAATATCACATTGTTATTGTAATAACAGCTTGTGAAGAGTATTTTAAATTCGATTGTTATTTAGCAAATCACATATCTAATTAGAGGAAAAAAAAAAAGGGGATTTTTTTTCGTACGGTCACTAAAAGTCATCGATAGCCTCCCTTTGTTACCAAATTATGCAATTTTGCCTGCACGTTTTCCATACTGTTTGTACGTTCACGAATGCAAAAAGTCACTTTTTTTTTTTTTTTTTTGCGATATCACAACACATTATGTGATATCGCAACTACATATTTCTATATTGCAAATAAGGAGTTGCGATATAGCAATTCAAGTATTATGATATCACATAAAGCCTTACGTTAAAAGTCAACGAATGTATTACTGTTTATAATTTCATTACATTATTTAGCAGCAAAAGAATGCATTTCTTTTTAATGTGTTAGACCCAAACAAACTCTACTAATTATGCAAACAACAAACCTTATTCAATATTCATATGATTTCATCTCTAATTCACTGAAAGTAGGATGATCACTCTGATGTTCTAGAGCTCTTCTTCTTCTTTCTTGATTTTTTATCAAAGAGAGTTCAAAATCATTTAGGGCTTTCTAAACCCCACAAAGAGAGATATATATATAGAGAGAGAGAGAGAAAGAGGTAAAAGGAAGAGAAGATTGGAATCTAGCTAAAAGAGGGAGGAAAAAGGACTACCAAGTTCTACCAGGGGTGACTGCAACAACACCAAACTTTGGTCCGCCTAGATTGTGCAATAATGGAGGCCAGAATGCTTCTTCGATGGAGGTAATGGAAATCGCACGGCTTTGTCGACGTTGAATGGACGCGGGAAGCCTAGCGTATTTGCAACTAGGATTGGCGAGGGACGGAGGGAGTGAATTGGCTTGGGGAGAGAATTACACCGGGTGAAAATGAAGAAAAGCCAAAGCACGGAGGGATAAAAGCATGAAAAGGGTTTTTCGAGTTGCAATATCACAATATTTAAATTGTAATTTTGCAACTCCTTATTTGCGATATCGCAATATATAGTTGTGATATCGCATAATTTGTCGTGATATCATTAAAAAAAAAAAAGTGAGGTTTTGCCTCTTAGTACAGAAAAATGTGCAGGTAAAAATTGTGCTGTGTGCAGGTAAAATTGTGCTGAGATTGATAACAAGAAGGTTTATAGATGACTTTGAGTGAGTGTATAGAAAAAACCTCTAAAAAATTTTTTATTACAGTTATGTCAAATGTGGTATTTTAATATCATCAAAACTGATCATAATTGTTCTGAGAAAATGGCAAAAGATCAATTATCAATTGTCCGTGCAATAATTATATATGTTGGTTGTCCAGTGTTGTATTTTCAATTATCGATAAGTTAATGGATTTCTTGTAATATCCTTTCCTGCAGTACATTGAAATTTGACAGAGCCTTCCAACTTTAGAAGCATAGGGACATTTTCCTTGACATGATCCTTTCTGGAATATGGATGCTACCTGACGACAACTAAAGTATCTGTCTGGTCTGGTTACTTTGGGCACAGGCACAGCTCTTCAAGATGGACTTGGGCAGTTTTTTTTGGCTGAGTACATCCACTTCAAAGGACTCTGGCTTTGCCTTTCAATTTGTAACCATTTCAGCTTAATTACCTCTATTTTTAGTTACTATAATCCGACATGTGGGCCCACCAGGCATGTGGTATCCTGGTCCTCAATCAAAAGGCCCACCATCAGCCCCTCACAGTATAATTAGATATCTGGGCAGGGTGCAGTTTTTGTTTGTTGGTTTTCTTTCTCGGGTGGGATCAAGAGAGCCCACACACTTAAGAAGAATGGCATATCTTGAGATTGATCCGTCGGCAGCCGAGCGAAATGCAAGGTTGCCAACCAACCCAACCACCAAAGTGTTTCAACTTTCAGGTTTTAGGCCTTGGGGGCATTTATGTTGGGCCACTTATCACATGGCAAAAATCACTCACATGTGTTGATTTACCCAATGTTTGGGCCATTTGGTGGACACCTCTTCAGAGCGACTATGCTTAGCAATCTCTTCACGTAATCTGTTGTGAGAGGGGCATTGAAGTGAGTAAGCTACACACACAAATCCATGTTGGTTCCTTTTTCACAATATTGAATATTTTACCTATTTGAAGCTGAAAAATTTTCTTTCCTTCCCACCTCTCTCTCTCTCTCTCTCTCTCTCTCTCTCACCTATTTGAAGCTGAAAACTTTTCTTTCCTTTCCACCTCTCTCTCTCTCTCTCTCTCTCTCTCTCTCTCTTGTTTACTACTTTTCCAGCCTTACTTCATCCCTGGTATTTCAGGTGCTTATTTACTTGGAGGTGATATTTTAATCTAAATGTGTGGCCATAGAGTGAGGGGAGAGAGGGAGACACTGGTAATACTAAACAGGGTCTACTGTTTGGGTTGGGTGAGCAGATGTCGGCAAAAGAATTTACTTATTTAGGCATTTTCTCCACTTCAGGTGGACATTTCAAGTTGGGACCACCCGAATTGATGGCAATTAAGTGTAGTAATGGGCGGTGGAAAGATTTCATTAGGAAGGAGTCTCCATCCCCTGTTTCGTCGAAATAAGAAGGTATTATTTCATCCAATTCACAGTGTAAAATCCCTTATTTGATTTTTTTTTCATTCCAAGAAAATAATTGAAAGGGTGCATTAGCTAACATAAGATTTTACACAGTTGACGAATATAGATTAGATGAAACGGTATAGAAACATGGATCCAGACTCTTATCGAATATTTGAGGTAAATCAAATGAATGGCACATAAAATTTGACAATTATTGATCGTGCGAACTTTAGGGCTCATAATTTGGATATCTCTGGAAGGAATAAGATAGTACATAATAGAATGGGTATAATATTAAAGTATTAAAACAATTTTATTATTAGACATTTTTTTAGTAAATGCAATAATTCTTAAACTGAGTTGTTTGACATTTATTGCAGATTAAGTTTTAAAATAACAATGCTTTAATGTTATCAATTAGAGTAGGGTTCATTATTAGATTAATTATGTATAAAATAATTTATATATGCATGTAATTTGTAGTTTCAAATTCATTGAAGGGGCCCGCCTTTGAAATCCAATCTATTTAAATTAATTACCGACTACCTTATTCTATTACTAAAATGATTGGGTATATCACATGCCATGATTAACATTAAACAAAAAAAAAAAAAAGAAGAGAAAATCAAACCATGTGCTTTACATGTCCTTTACTCAGAAGTTGAGGCCCGGAGTAAAATATTCTTTAATTATATAACAAGGTTTGGCATTATTATCATTGCTACCAATCTTATTGTAAGACTAATACAAGTCCCAATCTAATTAATTTCCCAAATCATAAATATAGTGGTGTTAGAGTCTCAATTGTTAGATTTTCTTAATCCTTCCGTGTGTATTAGTTCAATTATCAAATTCAGACGAATTCCACCACATCGATATCAGAGTAGACAGGTGCAGGTAAGGGTTTTAATTCATTATTAGTGGGCACAACTAAAGTTTCATTATTTTAAAACGAGTAGGCTAAAAATGGAACCGGATCCCCTGTTTCGTCCAGACGACAAAGGGTCTCTTTCCTCCGCCCCCTGTTTTGTCCAAACAGGGGATCTGGACTCGGTAAAAATATTATGTACAAAGTAGCAATCAGTCTCTCTCTCTCTCTCTCTCTCTCTCTCTCTCTCAATAAATTATGGGTGCATTAGGACTTGGACCGCAGCATTAGACAGCATAACAATTGTCTAGTCTGAAGAGAAATTCATTGTCTAAAGCTTAAAAGGGAAGTCATGGAGATTTCATAATCTGGCCAAATCAGATTCGGTTCAATGTGGTCCTTTCTCACAGCTAATCTAGAGATAGCCCATAACCAGCTAGTTGGCAAGTCACCCCTTCCATCTCATGAATGGTGACCCAACTTTCCTAAATTTAGACAAATCAATCTTACTCCAATGAATTCAAGAACTTTTACTTTGATCAAAGGGATAGTCATGGTTGGTTCATTATGTGAAAAACAAGTAACTTCTATCAGTTTATTCCTAATTCTTATAGTAAATCACCCTTTCTTTGGCATGATGAATCCAACAATGATTATCACTTTAGATCAAAGTAATATTTGGGGATCTGAGAATTGATTTGAGGGTCTAGATTTATGAAAGATGTGTTCCACCACCAAACTTACCAGCACATCCATATTAGTGGATGTTCTCACAAGGGCACCTAAGTCCTGTTCAAGGGCGGATTGGGCGGGTCAGATTGCGTCCAGGCCCAGTTAGTTTGGTCATGACTCATGAGGCTTTATATTTAGATTTGGATCCCACCAATGAGCCAAAAGTTAGGTTCATGGTCAGCCCATTTGCAAAATATGCCTGCTTGTGGGAATATGTCAGGCCAAGATAGGCTTTAACCATACAAGCCCCGGGTCTAGCCCTTTCAATATTGGGCCAAAAAGTGAGGCTCACTTCACTTACAGGCCTAATGTAGGCTGCAGCCAATAAGGTTGGGTTGGGCAGTCCAAAATAGAACCTCTTCCTATTAATAATATTGGTCTGAAATGGCTTGACCATCAAATACTCTCAAAACAACGTAGAGATAACGATTTTTTAAAGTTCTTCGATTTTTCAATTTTCAAAAGACTTATCCATTCTCTTACCATTCCTCCCTAAAACATAGCATATATGATATCTTTGGTCCTCTCAAAATCATTTGCTGAGATTACATTGACCATTTACCTTAATGGGCCCATATATATTATTAAGCTAACAAAAAAAAAGGCTGTTTGACTTTGATAGTGGGCTCTACGGATTAATGAAAAATATAGAGATCGAGTTGGGTATGATTTTAATGATAGGTAGGCATGTATGTATTAGATTTTATGGGGGTGAATAAACCGATCATTTGATAGGCGGCCTCCATTTAAAGGGAGAGAGAGAGAGACAACTTTTCCTCCCTTTAGAACAAAGTAACCCGATCATTTGATAGGCGGCCTCCATTTAAAGGGAGAGAGAGACAATTTTTCCTCCCTTTAAAACAAAGGAGATCTTGCAACATTAAGAATATTAACAATGTATATAGTGGGCAACTTTTCCTCATAGTTATTAATTTCGTTTCGTTTCGGCCGAAATGGCAGAAATTTTTCATTGCGGTCAGGTGGCCGAAACGAAATTTTGGCCCAAACTTTTCGGTTTGAATTTCGGTCGATATCGGCCGAAATTCAAGATTTCGGCCGAAATGTAACTTTTCGGCCGAAATGAAATTTTACATAATTAATTTTTTTTTTTACTTTTTTTACACATATATTTTGTATTTCTTATATTTTCACAAAATATAATTCCAAAAAATTACTATAATGGATTAAATCTATATTTATTACTTTTTCTATTTTTTTTTTTACTTATATATGTATATATATTATGTTATATTTTCCCCAAAATGTAATTCCGAAAAGTTTCACCGAAATTCCGAATCGGACGAAACTTTTCATTTTGTAGGTCGGAGAGGGTCTGAAACGATATTAACAACTATGCTTTTCCTCCCTTCAGAGAGGAGGAAATGTTGCAAAATATGGGGGACAACTTTTCCTCCCTTTAAAAAGGAGGAAATTTTGCATATAAGGGCCAAAACAAACAATTTTCCCCAATGTATATGGTGGTGAGCGGTAAGCCTACGTAGACAATTTGCAAAATAAAGTATACCACCAACGTATATTGTGGTAGGCTCTATTCCTCCCTTTACAAAGGAGAAAATATTGCAAAATAAAGTATACCTACAATGTATATGGGAGTGAGCCAGAAGCCTACTTTGCATTTCATGGAACTGATTATATTTTATGGACATAATGTAAATTTGAATAAGAATGGGTACTGAGTAGAATATGAATGGCCCATCTATTATATTGTGGATAATTGATAGATCATTCTTCTCCTTTTTATTTTGTGTGCCCATTTTAAAAAATAATAGCCATTAAACCATTATAATTCTTGAATTGTAAGAGATACAAGGATGGAAATCTAACAAGGAGGCCCCATAAAAAGTAATTAAATTTTAAAAATATATTAAATTAATATAATACTTTAAACTTGAGAAAAGAATACACTATCATTTTTTTAAAGAATTTTAGAAGAAGATAAGATGAATATAGAGATTAAAGTTTATGGTAAAAGAAAAATATTCTTGCAAATGATAAGAAATGAAAATACGAAAATAGCAGGAGATATTGCACTTGTTATAAAAAATAAAATAAGAGAAAAAAGCACAAAGTGAATAAAAAAAAAATACCCCACCAAAAAAATGAATCGAAAAAAACAAGAAAATGAATTCAAAATTTATATCTTTATAATCTAAATTGAAAATAGACGAAAATACTATTGAAAGAACAACCGATTTTCGAAATGAAAATTTAAAAACTCTTTAGACAATAAGAGTGGGCAAAAGAGTATATAAAATACTACAAAAAAAAGGACCCTAGATGGCCATTGACCGAAAAACATGCCACTAGTCAATATGGCACGGAATTGGTTTCCAGTGACCCTTTCCATTTTTTTTTATTAAATATTTAAACGTGTGATGACGTCGTCGGATTCAAACCCATACAAATCGCAGCAAAACCCCATTTTTCCCTTCTTCCTCCCATCGCTTTTCCCCTTTCTCTGGCGGTTTCCTTTCCTCCTTCCTCAAAAGGTTCTTACCTTGATGATTTAGCCACCCAAAAATAATCATACAACAAAAATAATCAAATGAATAAACTATATATTAGAACCCTAAAAAACTTTTCTCGAAAAGTAAACATGAAACTCAGGCTCTATGGTAGATAACGCATGAAAGAAGATCAAACTTTGTTATGCCTACGTTGTTAATGGAGATTAACAACCTCCACAAGGAATATTCAATGTTTAGGGAGATTTCTGTTATAGTCCATTTTGGTACAGAAAACCAGCAATCGCAGATGATAAAGGTCGAAGAAGAGGGAGATTTGACGAATTAGCGATGATGTCGACATTAACTCTCACTATTAAGCGATGACATCCTCGCTTGTTGAAAAAAGGCAAAAACAATGAATATTCTGGCGGGAATACTGGTTTTGTTGCATAAAAACTATGTGTACCTCTTTTGGTGGACCTCTAAGGTGCTTTTTCGGATAAAATTCTTAAAATACTAATAAAAAAAGAATATAAACATAAATAACTTAAACCAATGAAGAATATTAAATAAGAATAAAAACAAACATATTTCAAAATCAAAGTAATTGAAATTTTCAAAAAGATGAAGAAGCTTGTCTCCCCCATGTTCTTCGCTGGCATTCCTAAATGAGCCGGACTGCCCAAAAAAAAGAAAAAAAAGGACCCCATCCATGACATTTATATGATGATTTTACCAAGCATGTTTAACATGTTTATGCTTAAAACCATTGTTTATGTCATTTGGTACACTAATAATGGTGCAATCCCATTTTATATTGCATAAAGCATCTTTTAAGACAGCACTTGCTATAAATTAACTGTACCAATTTATACTAAACATTGAAGCTGTTTGAAACATGCTACTTAAAATCAATTGAGGGTAATCAGAGGACCATAAGAAGTTGGAAATATTAGGTCATTGCCTCATTGTGGAAGAAACATAACCAAGATCCAGACTCAAATAAATGGAAAAGACAATGTAAATAAGATTTTTATATGAAAATTATACCCACTTGCCTCTTGTAATCCAACTTTATCCATTGTCTGCATTCCCTATGACAGCAATTTGCTACCTTATTATTATAGAAGTATCCACAGATCCACTAAACATTATCTTATTGGATTGTAGTGTCTCCATCATATGGGATATGGGAATGTATAAATTGTGGGGCATCTAATATTTTAATGACCCTATTCAGAGATTCCCCAACTAGTCAAGGCATTTAGGGGGTGCTACTTTCTAGATCATGTGGGGCCCACTTGTGGAAAATTGCATGTACTGGGCCTACTGGCTCATTTTCACCGTCCAATTGATATGACAATATGTCATATTCTTATCTTTATATTTCCAATGGTTGTAGGGCTAGTCCAACAACTATGATAACTCAATTAGGATCTCTATTCAGTGGGCCACATTAGATGAAGCTGCCTTATATTAAACCTATTATGTTTTCGGACCTTACCCAATTGGTGCAGCTGCCTTATATTCAACCTATTATGTTTTCGGACCTTAACCTTACCCAATTGGTGCTACATAGTCCATGGGACCAAAGTTGGAGCATGAAAATAAATGTGCTCCAGTAAGTTCAGTCATTTAGATGTTCTAATAACTTTCTTATGACCTGATTGTTTGCATGAAATTAAGTTTAGGAATTTTAGGAAATTTATTATGATTGAAGCGGTTAAAGTTAAAGAAATAAAGCTGAATGTTCCGAAATGACCATCGAATAGTCTCCACTTGGGTTGAAAATGAATACCCAACCATATTATATTAGTAAATCAAATCCTAGGAATGTCATGGCTTCATTTACATCACCATCTTATATCCTCTTCTCACTTCTTAAGTGCACCTTTGATGGAAGTTGGAATCCATTTTATGGTGAAATTGAAAGAGTTTAATTCCATGGAAATGACAGACCCCTTGAGCTTGCATTACTAATAAAAGTTAGAGAGAATATTTTAAAGAAGCAAGTATTCCTTCATTGGAAGCTGGAACCCATTTTACCATGAAATTGCAGGAATTCAATTCCAAGCAAATATCCTTACAAGAAAAAAAAAAGTCAAATAATTAACAGGCTCTTGCAGGATACATTAGTAATTATAAAAGTTACAAAAGAAGCAAGTATTCCTCCCATTTTTTTCATGAAATTGTAAGAATTCAATTACATGCAAACATGATGATACAATATTAGTTATAAAAGTTAGAATATTTCTAAGAAGCATACAATAAATAAATAATAGAAGCGAGAAGTGCCCCTTTCCCACATATTCTCACCTTCCAAGAAAAGATTCCTAAATGTAACTGCGTTCGCTATAATTTTATAATTTTATTTACGAGTGTATTTTCATGGTATTTGGCCAACAAGACCAATTTCCAGAGTGAACGTACAAAAATTGCAACACGCGTGTGCAGTAAATTTGGAATTGGCGGACACTATATGTGCTCCATGCCTTTGTAAGAATTAACTTCATTTTACATTTTTTTAATATTTTTTTCTCAGATAAACGCTCAACACACCCGCACACTACTCAAGTCCCCCACCAATATAATCGTCATTGATCCCCCATTTGTTTCAGAGGAGGGGGGAGATGCCTACCCACTGTGTATATCATGAGTGGAATTGACTATAGATGAAATGAGCAGTCAATACTATTGTTCACATTTTCACCTTAGTTAAGATGAAAGATCCCTAATCCATAACTCATAATTGTATATATTGGGGCCACTATGCATATAGTGAGGTGCACAACACATGTCCAATAGTAATTGTTGTTCTTGTCACACTCCAGTCTCAACAAATTAATGTTGTGACATGGTTGAGAAGTGAGCCCCTTCATTACATTTTTGTTTTTTTGGTAAAAGAGTCCCTTCATTACATGGGAATTGGGTTGGGATAGGAAAAGCTCGATCAGTAAAAAGGCACAACTTAGAAAATGCGAAAATAAAAGGCTCCAACAATAAAGGATATGGTCCACCAAAGCAGTTAATTGCGAAAATGAATGACCAGCAATAAAGTAAAACTGCTGAAGGCTCTAGGATCTTTTTTAGAATCTTCTCTCTGGGGTTCACCTGGGGATGTTAAACGGGCCAGGCCATGGGAGCGGGCTGGGCCGTGCCCGGCGTGCTTGATGTGCCTCTTAATTTTTAATTTTTTTTCTATTAATTTTTTTTTCATTTTTAATATTAAAATTAAAAATTAGAACATAAGCACGGAGAATGATGAAGATATTTTCGTAGTTCGGTCAAAATCAACTTACTCCACTCAAAATAATGGGAGGATTAAAGTAATTATGGACTTTGTAAAATTGAAAATGACACAAAATACCCCTTATATAACTGTTTTAGGGGATGAGGGGGGTGTTTTAAATGGACAATGTGCATGGCGGGCCGTATGAGTCGGCCCACCCGCTCCCTCGGCCCAACACAGCTCATTGCACGGGCCGTGCCGTATCGGAACGGGCCAGCCCGGCCCATTTGACATCTCTCGTTCACCTCATTGGATGACAATCATAGTGGGTAGGGGGATGGAAGGATTTGTCAAATCACCCTGATCCCTTTGATGTATGGCAAAGATTACCATAAGTTGGGTGTCGCCAGTTGAGAAAGAGAAGAAAAAAAAAAAAAAAAAACTGAAGGTTGAATGAGAATCAAATTGGGCCAGTATCGATTGGAGACTGGTAATGAGTTTGAGGAGATTTGATTTAATCATGGGTTGGCCATAGATGGAAAGTTCTAGCGCGTGCTAGCCCAAACCTACGCCCTTCGTGCAGGGACAAACCGAGGTATATGGGTCTGGAGCACCTATACCTGAAAAGGATTTAGAATTTTTAAGAAACTCCCTATAAATTGTGGAAATTTATATGTTTTTTTTATATTTGCCCCTTCCCCTAATATTTATTTTACATGGAGGCCCCCCCAAGTTCAATTTCATGGGTCTACCCTTCGCGTGGCAAAGCTACTAGATATGTGTCAATGCACTGGTAGCCTAGTGGCGAGGCATCTTCTTCTAAACTGACAAAAAAAAAAAAAAAAAAAACTATGAATCCATCTCTGGATACTTTGGGGACCATGTGTATGGTTGCGTGAGTATGTACCAAAGCTAAAACACACACCCACGCAGGTGCACACGCGCGCTCAACCAAAAAAAAAAAAAAAACGAAAGCACCAAGAAGATAGCTAGAGATGCTGATGATAGGAAGAAGAAGTTCAAAGAAGTACCATCTGAGGTGCATTCAATTTTCTTGACTTAATTGACTGAACTAGTAACTGAACCCAGATCAATGAGTTAAGGGTTCCAATTTGGGCTTTTGTTGAGATAAGGATTTTTATTTTTTTAATCCATAGTTCCCAATGCAATGGACAAAACTTGCATGACTGGGATCGAAATCACACAGTAACCATGACTGGCAATTTCATTCCAGAACACGTTACTGATGTGGGAATGGTGGGTAGATCATGCAAATTTCACTTTTCACCATCCCTATAAATGGATAGAGAAGGTGGAGCAGATATAGAACGAAGTTGAGTCAAGGGAGCCGTTAATTCATTCGTCTCCAATAGTCCCACCATGTTGCCAGTTTCACGTGCTCTGCTGATTCTCTTGCTTGTCACTGTTGTGACCCATGACCAAGTGGCTCAGGCCCAGAACTGCACAACGGAGTTAGTCAACCTCACCCCATGTGCACCATATGCGATTCCAGGCTCAACATCTCCCAGCCCCCAGTGCTGTTCTTCCATCAAAGCAGTTGACCATAACTGCCTCTGTAACACCATCAACATTGTCTCCAAGTTGCCTGCTCTTTGCAGTCTTCCACCCATCACTTGTGGTCTCTCTCTCTCTCTCTCTCTCTCTCTCTCTCTCTCTAAATGAATGATTCAGTGCCAAACACCAACAGCAAGACTGAGGGAAATTGGAAGTGAGCTCCACTAGTAGTTTTAATAAACTATGAAGTCTGGGGGGCCACTTAATTGGACACTTGTTGATGGAATAGTTTTGCTGTTGGTGCAATCTCTCATTATATTTTATTTTTTTCTGACTAAGTCCATGTTTGGCATCTCTATTTCATGCCTCTATTTCTCTATATGTTTAAATCGGACAGAGGTTTGAACAATTAGAGCGTTTGGCACAAGATTTTAGACTCTTTCCGCTGTAGACATTTAGAGCCAAATCCTCTAAAATCCAAATGCTCCAAAAGTAGACTGATGAGAAATAGAGCTTTTGGGTCTTAAAATATAGAGGCGATGTATTTAAAATAAATTCGTGCGTTACCGAACGCGTTTTTTTTTTATTCCAGCCTCTTTTTTTTATGGCTCTTTTTTTAATGGATCTATTTTAGATGGATCTATAAAAAAAAGAGTAGAGATACCCAAACAAGCCCTAACTCATCCTTTAAATGTCAAATCTCAACAGGTTACTAAGAGGGCTTTACAGGCTGAGGATTGAATAAAGTTGGGAGTTCAATAAGAGTTCAATAAGTAATCTCCTGTGTGTCATGGTGATGGCTTATGAAGTCATTTTGACCAAGAATAAATTAAGATACATTTAAGTGTTATATGCTTTAATACAAGCAAAGCGTGTTGATAAATGATGAATGCTTCAAGAATAATTTGAGTTTCAGACTCTTGTTCACAAGACTGATTTGCTTTCTTTTATGTTGTGAAAAACAATATGGATTGGGCAATGATGAAATGGACCACTTTTAAGGAATCTACTTGATTTTTTTTTTCCTTTATATTTTCTTAAATTAACTGTCATGGGCATCTTATGAAGAGCTTAATGGAATGGACCTCACCACACTCTGGGATTGGGAATTCATTTTACTCAATGAGAAAACAAGCTGTTTGGGCGTGACCTCAAACCAATTGTCACAAGGAGTAAATAAGGTTTACTCATGTGGATGTACCTAATCTCATAACTATAATATGTAGGGCTCTCAGAATAAAATGATCGCTTGCATTTCAGTTGTCAAGTCGAGCTTGGCTTACAAGCATTGAATCAAGCTTGGCTATAAAATAATCCAAATTATAAACCCATCACAGGTCGAGTCAAGATAAGGAAGGTTCAAGCTTAGCCACACCCATGACACAGCCCACACATGGCCATCCCGAAACAAGATGGACTTGCCCCTCCTATGCGCGGCACTAATAACGGTTATATGCATAACTTAGAAACTTAGCCTTCCCAGGTGACTCCTCAGTGCATCAAGTCTGAGAAACTCAAGCAAGTTTAAGCCAAATTTATGCTGACTTGGTTAGACTCGCTTAATTGAAGATGATAACTAAGATGAAGATTCTGGTGATGGGTTAATACTAAGATGAAGACGATAACAATGATGATAATTGAAAACCCAGAACTGTTTTTGAGAGGTTTTTTGTTGCACTGCATTTTCTTTTTCCTTTTGATGTGTCTAGACCCAGAAAAATTGAACTAGGTCTGGACCCATTGTAGCCACAAGATGGTGAAGTAAAGTAGATCTCAATCAGCTCAGTTCCTCTTTTCATTATCATTATTCTTTATCCAGAAAGGCTACCCAGCCTCCCATGTGATCAATTTGCTGTAAACCTTAGCAACAATACTATCATGGATAGGACAATGCTGATCAGACAGCTTTAACTTGTATTTTTCCTGTTCATGAACTCGTTAGTTATTTTAACATGATATCATTTCTTTTACAGACACCCTTACTGTAGGGCTCACCTAAATGTCTGACAACTGCTGAAAATAGGATGATGAATCAGTCAAATATCACGCTAATCAGATGCTAGCTCTTAGCTCTCCATGCAAGGAAAACAAAGTCTAATGATATTAAAGCTGCGTTTTAATTTAGATGCTAGCGGATTAATAATGGCTGAGGGGTGGGCTGTGGTTTAGGGGTCCATAAAAAATGAGCCACATTGGACATTTATAGCTACTGTGGTCCACTTGCCTCCGTAACTGCATAACTAGCAATGTCTGATAAATCTTTCTTCTTCTTTTTTTTCACACTCCCAATGTACGTAGTACATACAGCCCACCTACAACAACATGCCACTTCTCTCATCTTTGACTGGCGCGTGTGATTGGATGAATAGAGAGATCTTAAAAATCAATGGGCATTATCTATGATATTCCTGTAAATTATAAAAATATGTAATTTTCACATGGACCATTCTAAAGTATTATGGATTAAGTGTGAGCTCCAGGAAGGATTGTAAGAAAATTTCTAGAGTAGGTCTTGGAATGTTCTCATCCAACATTCAGCTTAATCTTGTCCATTGATTGTATCCTGTATTTAGAGGTCTTGGCATTCATTTGTGGCAAGTAAAGTTTGATTGAGGGATATTTACACATCTTCCCATTCGTTTGTAAGCAAAGTCTGAAATCAATCAAGAACCTCCCATTTAGTGTTCTCTCTTCTCAGTAGGTAAGTGTGCAAGCTTGAGGTGGTTTTTGGTCCTCCAAGGACTGGATCGACAGGAAAGCCTGACTCTTCCTGTCTCGATATCACTAAGAGCAAAAGTGCCACAGGGGCTTGAATCAAGGACATTCACGTGCACAGCTGATCAGAGACAAGATTGTTTATGTGTGTAAGTTCGAGTAATACAGGTAAAAAAAAGGGGGCAAAACACACTTAAAAACCAGATAAGCTGTTTCCATTTATCAAGCAAATCATTATTCACAAAAGCAGCTGTGCTGGGACAAAAGCCATAAGAATATCATAATCAATCTTTAAATATGAAATGAACGGTCGAAATAAAGTTTATCCAAGATTAACAAAATCAGTTAATATTTTGTATGTACAGACATAATTTGGGGAATCAAATGGCACAGGAATAACGAGTATGGGGGCGGGGTTTCAAACCAGCCTCAATTATACCCTTGATTTATCCTATTTTGTGTTTTCGCAAATGAAATACCAACAAACTTCATGTAATGATAAGTAGTGACGTGCAGGGAGGTCTTGCTAAACCACTGCTTGAAAGAATGATATTGTTAAATCAACTCCAAGAACAACGCTTCTTGCTTGCTACTCAGGCCTAGATCGTTAAGAGATAACCCGCTGTCGAGGTCGCTAAAAGCGCGACGAGGATAGGGCCTCACCTGTCCAGCATAAAAACAGATGAGCATGTCAGTACTCCAGCTTATCAGTTCAGACTCCAGGATATGGTCCATTTATTAAAAATCCCAACACTTTAATATGTCAGTCAGTTTGCCACCAAATTCAGTTTGGAATTTTTTTTTTTTTTAAAGCAAAAGAAATTCACAATGAAATAAACCAGTTTTTCGCCGAACCAGCACACAATGCATTGGTGAGGCATGACAAATAAACAAATATATCTCAATCTATATCTAATTTTATGATTTCTGAGGAGAGAATGTGGAAGTTTACTTACACATGCTCCCTTTATTAAGGGAGGTCCACAGATGAGTGCAGCAGAAAAAAGAAAAGAAAAGGAGTAGAAAAAAAACATTCTGGTTTTCTGAAGAGCATGCAGATCACTAAAGCACAGCAAAGCCTCAACTGCTAATAAAAAGGGTAAAAGGGAGAAACACACAAGCGGTAAGCAAGGTATCAATGTGCACCACTCTCAGCCACTCACCTTCTGATGGTATGTACAATAAGCCTCAGATTTGTGTAACACCCAATGGGTAAGAAATGTATCCCTGTCTAAGGAACATAACTAGTAGCTTCATATAAAATACCTTATTATTCAACAAAAAATTATGTGCTTTAATAATGTCACTTCCTATTAATAAATAAAAACCAACAAAAAAAGTTCCATTTAGAATGGGTATTACAATGCATATTGACGTTTTCACCACATATCAATTTATGAATGAGCCACCTACAAAAATCCACCTTCTCTTATGGAAGAAAGGCATAGTGCCTGTTAAGATATAATAACAACTATAGTAGGACAAGCAGATAGCAATTGTTTTCGATTTTGGGTGGATCATAATAACAGGTATAATACCATAATTAGATCTTACGGATGACCTCTGCATTCTTTGCTTTATTGTACTTCAAATATAATTCAGTGTTCACTCAATGAAGAACTATCTTACAATTTAACATGCTATCAGTGTCATTTCATATCACAGCCTCTCTAATCTCGCACTCCAAGTCATACATACCTGTCATCACCATTCATACCAACCACTGATCATCTCAATTTTCCTGCATTCTGAGTTTGTGACTGCACTCAGAACTTTAGCCAATTAGAGGCAGTAGCAGATCTGGTGGGCAACTGACCTGCTCCACCCTGGACAATCTTGGCACCCCATTGCCTGCAGCTGGTTTGGTTCAGCACTGCTCCTCTTTTTCCTCGGCCAGCCCCATCTTCAGCTTCATCCAGGTTGTAACCATCTCTGCCGACGTCTAGTTCCATCACATGAAACTGCTCCACTTTATCCAGGTTGTAACCATCTCTGCCAACGTCCCTCTGACAAGCCCCATGATGGATCTAGTTCCATCACATGAAACTGCTCCACAGCCACTGTAGCTGCTACTCCAAACACTGTTCCCACCCCTGTTCTCCTTGGCCATTATTGACCATTGTTCCTTGCTCCCATCTGCTGCTCATCTACTGTGCCGCTGACATGAACCAATGGTATGACTGCACTAACTGTGCGCCATCTTTGCCGCTGCTCTGCTTTAATTCCTTGCAGAACTGCGGTCACCAGTCTCCACCCTATCCTACCCTACCATAGACTAGTAAGAACCAACCTTTTTCTTAGCTAACAATTACCCACCACAGCTACCAATCTGTGCACCTCTTGATTTCGACCGCTAAGCCTGGTTCCCAAAGAAAAGCCAGCACCAAGTTGAAGCTCCACTTCAGCCTGATTAACCTACGTTTTCGCAACCGCCGTGGCCAGCCAATCATTGCAGCTGTGCAACATCTCTGCCCCCCTTCCACATGTTCTTTTTGAAAATCAAATATAATGTCTATCCAATTATTTTCTTTGATCAGAGGTGCTTTGCATCAGATTGACCACATGGATTTTTTTTTTCCAAAAAAAATAAAAAAAAGATTTAACAGATGGGTTATTTGGATCGTAGATTGATGCAATGCTTGTGCATTGGTCTTGGAACATGTGTCTCATTGTTATGGAAAGAAATCAGTGACTGTGTGTATCACACACTGCCCTACATGCCTACTGGCCCCTGGCATTGCCATCTAGTACTGATCACTACTGTTCATATATTTGCTATTCTGTTATCCAGATTTGTTCATTCAAGATCTGACTTCTAGCATCTGCTCCATGCAAAGCACCAGTCACCACTGCCCGTTACACCAGAATGTCATCCTGATCGCCAATTGCACCATGTCTGATTCAATCAATCATATCTAGATTGGATGCACCTGTCTATTGATCTGATTGTTTGTCTCAAAAAATAGTGGTTTGGTCGTCTGTATCTAGATTGAATCTTCTATCTACAGATTTGATCATCTGTATTCAGACGGAGTATCCTGTTTATGATCAATCTTTATATCTGATCTCCACATGCCTATAAGACAGTAATGTACAAAACAAGGCCTGAAGTCCTATATGTACAGCCTAGTGAACGGGTTCACATCATAGTTGTGAATATTGTTTCGGACCCATTTCGGTTCGGCATTCAAAATGAAAAGTTTCGGTCAATTTGGAATTTCGGTCAATCATATCTAGATTGGATCCACTTGTCTATTGATCTGATTGTTTGTCTCAAAAAATAGTGGTTTGGTCCTCTGTATCTGGATTGAATCTTCTATCTACGGATTTGATCATCTCTATTCAGACGGACGATCCTGTTTATGATCAATCTCTATATCTGATCTCCACATGCCTATAAGGCAGTAATGTACAAAATAAGGCCTGAAGTCCTATATTTACAGCTTAGTGAACGGGTTCACATCATAGTTGTGAATGTCGTTTAGGACCCCATTTCAGTCTGGCCTTCAACATGAAAAGTTTCGGCCGATTCAGGATTTCAGTGAGACTTCTCGGAATTACAATTTGGGGAAATATAAATATAATATATATTTAGAAAAATAAAACAATAAATATGGATTTAATCCATTATAGTAAAACTTTCTAGAATTGCATTTTGGGGAATATAAGAAATACAAAGTATATATGTATAAAAATTACAAATTAAAAAATAATTAACTATGCAAAATATCATTTCGGCCAAAATGTGATTTTTTAGCCGAAATCCAAGATTTCATACAAAATTTAAAATGAAAAGTTTTATGTGAAATTTTGTTTCGGTCACTTAACCGAAATGAAAAATTTCGGCCGAAGCGGTACAAAATTAATAACTATGGTTCACATATCACTTAAGTTGAAAATAAGGCATGTGCTTAATTAATCACTTGAGAAATAGTCACATCTCACATATCTAATTCCTCTCCAAGCCACACGTTTATAGGGGAATGTAGAAGATTTGTCTTTCAAATAAATTCTCAGCAATTTTTTAAAAATGAATATAGCAGTTCAGAAAGTGTTTAAATTGAAGTTTAGAAGATCACTCATAAGAGAGGGAAAATTGCTTAGATGGGCGTCCAGGCTCCCTTCCGTATTTCCTGTATTCCCCTGTAATTCAATCAATGAAATTACATACTTCCCTCTTTCATGTGAGCTGTTGATGAATCTCTTCCCTCTTGTGTGATGGCTCCTTGGATTCTCCTCTTGTGAAGACCGAAAAGGCCTTGAGAAGATTGTGTGACAACTCCACTCTCATAAAAAACCTCCACCAACCCCTTATGCACTCAACACACGACTTCTCATCGATTCTTCACGGCATTCGAAACTCAATCTTCCCTTTCGGAGCACCTTGAGCTAGAGCGTGTATTAGGACACATCAAATATCTATGCTAAAGATAATTCGTTGGTAGATACAATGGACCACTAATAACATTAGTTAGATCTCAGTTTGCTTGCTTTGCTTGATTGTACCCTCTCTGTCTCTCATGTAATCTCTATCTATCTAACTGTATATATCCCTGCTACATTAATTACTAATATATATGTATATATATTACATATCTCTAATATTAGAGATACCTGAGTCCGAAAAATCAAGACATAATTACATCCAAGTCTACTCCCTGTTTGGCCAAAGCGTCCACATCTTGATAATCTTCTCTATAAACATGGGAAAGCCTATTTTAACCTTGGACTATTTTAACCTTGGACATTGGCCAAAGCATCCGCATCTTGATAAGCTTCTCTAGGTACATCGCATCTATTACTCAAGGACTTGAATATGCAAATACAACCACCAAGGTTAAATGGGGACTCAATTCCCCTTGAGCCAAGTCGAGTTGGCTGAGTTGCATTTGAGTCATCCCAAGTTGAGCATCATAAACATTTCAAAGAAGTGCCTTTATAATGGGACTAGGCTGACTCAGACTTGAACTTGGCCAAGTTGTAACGAGACTCAGCTGATTCACTTTTTAAAAGGGCAGTTGGACTCTGACTCGACTCAGTCAGGGACTGAGTCCCTATGATACACGGATACTTCAAAACGGGTAACATATCGTGTCTTATCATATCCGATGAACTTTTTCTATAAAATCTGTGTCCTTACCATGTCTATGGCATCATTGGCATGTCCTTACCGTATCCATGCGGTATTTGTGCATCATAGCTGAGTCCAAGTCAAGCTAGCTGAGTTTTAAAACCATATTTATATGTACATCAAGTGGGTCATATCTCATCTGTTAAACAGGTTTTCCAAGATATGTCTTTACACAATGTAATTATAATTCAATATTTCCTACAAGCACATTTCATATTCCCAAAATTATTTCCACTCTATCTCGAGTGCAAACAAATTACCACGTGAGAGCCCACCGTTGCATGGTTAGAATATCCACACCATCCATCTAGTTTGCCTAAAATGGACAGGCCACTCCCCAAAAAAAAATAAAATCACGAGGCCTGGCGATCATGAGTCATGACTATTTGATTGGTGATTTATAAAATCATGGGTAATATAAATCACACAATAGTCTACATTTATGGTCAAAATTTTGTTGACTACTATATCAAATTGGCACGACTATCAGACAACTGAAAAGCTACATAATTGCCCACCAGATTAGTAGGATATTCTGGATCATCTGATCATGCAATGCCATTGCCCCCAAGCAGAAACACAGTGGACTAGGAGCTGCAGCTCTGAATTCTAGTTTCAATTTGGGTTCAAGTATGACACCAAGTCCAATAAAGAACAAGCAGGACTCAGGTTCATGTATAAAAGGAAATCTCAGCCATGGAAGTGGATCTTGTACCATATCCCTAATCTGATCTGGGTCCAGGTACATCATGAACCCAATCCATTTTCACCCCCACTTGCCTTTCTCAATTATTGGAAGCTCTACCATTTCTTCTTTTCAATGTGGACTGTAACAACACACATAATGTCATTTCCCACAAAATTTTACATCTTTTTGAGAAAGGTCTGATACCTTGATGCAAAAACCAAGTCAAGCATATTCTCAAAAAAAAAAAAAGAAAAAAAAAAAAAAAAAAAAAAAAAAGATTCCCAAAAGAGTAACACTTTACACTGATGGAGATCGACCTTAGACCACATGTGTAGGGCCCAAGTAGATTTAGGAGTTTTTCAATTTATTTAATTATTATTAGTTAGTAGTTTTATTTGATGAGTTGCATTTAGGATTAGGTTTTCTATTTATTTGGTTTCCTATTTTAATTAGGTTTCTTAGGGCTTAAGTTATGTTTCATATTTATATGGCATTGTAGATAATTATTTCTCAGAGAGTTTGATTAGTGAAAATTGGGCTTTCCCCATTGAGGTGCATCCTCGTTTATTGCCTATGTGGAGCTTTATTGCGTCTTCAGACACGTACTTCGGCACCCATTGTGCTTTGAACATTTCATTTGCAAGCTCTAACCCTAGGGCTTGCATCATACACCCATGTCGAGCTACAACAAAAAAAGAGGTGATAAATGGTGTCATTATCAATCCCACAGAGATGACACAAAGGGAAGCATTTTGAGAAAAAGTTATGTTCTCGCAAGTTTCCATAATAAGCACTTTTCCTACCACTATCGACCAAAACAAGATAATAAATAAATAAAAAAACCCAACATTCTAGGGAGCCCAAGAGTGACCATGCAAGAGCTGACAATGGGGGGTCTACTAAAGATAAGATCAGGCAATTGAAAACAGACTTCATCAAATGTTTCCTAGATGGGAGCCACTTCCATTTTATACCATCTTCAATATCCCTAAAGCAAAGCATTTGTAGGAGAAGATCGAAAGAAGGAACTCATACTCCCGAGTCCATCTTCGATAAGCTCCCCCAAAGAAAACCTCCATGCCACCCTTCCCCCCAAAATTTTATAATTAATAAAAACACTCTACTGAACCACACTCTGCACAATCTCAGAAACCTTACTTTTGACCACTCCTCCCCCTCCAAAAGATTCCCCCAAAACCTTGCACAATTTCCTTTTCTCACCAAAAAAACGCTGACAAACTGTCAATATTTAATGAGGCCTTTGGACCTTTTGGTGGACTATGTGACAGTTATTATCCAACCATCAAATTCTTAAAACACTGCGAGATCCATCTGTCAATATTTTATGGGCATCCACCCAATATCACCAAAGATAAATCAATATATTTTCAATTGATGAAAAAAAACTGAAGGAGAACAAAGTCATTACACAATCCACTTCAAGGTCTCCAACCTTCAAAGCCATCACCGAAGGGGCTACCCAAGAAGTATTCAAACAATTGGGATTTCTTCAACTTACAAAGGGAGGGCATGACAGAAATTTCCTTCATTTGTGCCAAAATAAGAGGTTATACTCTTATATATATATATATATATATATATTCAAAATCATCTCCATCTTCAACAGCCTCAAATCATCGTCTCCAAAATCAAGATAAATCCAATAAGAACTGGATTTTCCAGTTCCAATCATGCTAAAAACAGAGATAATTGACTTTGATTTGTGGGACCAGCATTATTTCAGCTTAGGAAAAGCTAAGCTGCAGCTTAGGAGAGCCCTATATATAGGGAACCGGTCTTATAAGGACCGTCCTTACGGTCCGCATAGTTCGGAATGCCCACTTGGGCCCACCTTATGACCCATCCAAATTGACCACACATTCACAACCTCCTTTTAGGCACCGAATCCCATGAATTTGCATGGATTCGAATGAACTAGACCGTTGGATTGAGGGTCAATTTTTCTTGTTTGACATAAAGCTGTTAAACTTGTGGACCACGGATGAAGGGGTTAGAGATATTAGATTGACTTCAAATTTGATATGTAAGTTGGCCTCACTTGGATCTTTCGGTGCCCCTCCGTCCCATGACCAGTGGGCCCCACTAGGTGGTCCGCACTGTAAGTTGTAAAGACGGTCCTTATAGAACCGGTTCCCATATATATAAGAAAATGTTACGTGCGATGATGAATCCTGCCCATTGGAAGTTGTGGAACGATTGAGATGAAAACATCGTTAAACGCCATATGTATCTCTCTCTCTAAAAAGGCATAAACTAATCCCGCAAGTTACTATGGAAACTTCTCTCCCTCTTCTCGTTGAAACAGGTTGCCATATATCTTTCCCTCTCCTTGTAATTCTCTTCTCCATCAGTTTTTTTTTTCTCTCTCCTCTCCCTCCATGTCTTTTATTGTCTACTCTCTCCTTCAATCCAAGGGTTGCCATCTTTCTCATCTCTCTCCTCTGTAATTCTCTTCCCATTCAACCGCAAGCCCATATTCCTCCTTCTCTGTCTCCCTCTATGTAGCTGATGTAAAGGAGGGATTGGTAAATAAAGGAGAAGTCTCTTAGTGCATAAATCTTTTTATTTTTTCTTTAAAAAACAATTTAGTTTTTGAATTGTAACCCAAAAAAATGAAAACATACAGAAAAATTGCAAGAAATTCAAAAAAAAAAAAAAAAAAAGACAAAGAAAGGTAAAAAGTGATATCGTTCATTTGTTTTTTACAATAACTCACATCTATTAAAATAGATGCTGAGATATTTCTTACAATCTGAAAGAATCCAAAGGTTCATCCAATTTGTGTATTGGCGCAACTTACAAACAATGATATTGCCCCATGCATCAAAGGCCATGAAGAGTTTTTGACAAAATGACACCCATATCCCTTCTGATTAGAATATTCAATCTGAAAATTATTTACTAATATGTTGACCAACTGAAGCCAAAGGTAGTGGAATATCTGAAATAAATAAAGTGCGGTGGGCATTCAAATTGGAATTATCATAATATAGAAAATTATAATCCAGATTGGGTAATGCCCATTAAAGCACACCATGGCAGCCACCATAATTTATATTTCTTGGAGTAGACAGATTATTACCTGAAGAGATTTCTGTTGATTCAGATCTAATTTCCTGCTGCATATCCATCTGGAAATTAACTTATAGTCACATGTTGGTTTCAGAAGTACTCAAATACTGCTCTTACTAGACATTTTGTTTTAGAACCGCTCCTCGGATTGAATAAGAATAGAAAGAGAGATCAGTAGGAAGAGATGGGCGGGGAGAGAGAGGAAGAGGGGTGGTTACAGAGGAGGAGAAGAAAGAAGGAAGGAATGAGATCCCAATGAGAGGAGAGAGATGACGTGGATATGGAAACAAACTTCCGTTTCTTCAGGGATTAGTAATTTCCGTCTTTTTAAGATTCCTTTGGAGGACTTTTAACGTTGTTTTCATCTCAATCATTCCGCTGTGTGTGTCATGGTATTTGTTTCACAACATTATCATGTCAGCCCAGGAAAGCTTTAAGTTTTATAAAATCTGGTGCAGCAATCAGGCTTTGTATGTCTCTAAATAAATTGTTAAGCGACACAAGAGGTTGTAAACGCTGGCACTGAAGAATCATAACCAAAACATGGTACAAAGCACTTCTACTCTGTCACACCACTAGCAGCATGGGTAAATAGCACCATGCTTCAAATATTCTGTAAAAGTATTTACTAGACAGATGTCAATCAAAGTAAGTGATGGGACGAATATTACCAGTCTGTAGGTGCCAGGCTTGACTCCTCTGCCAATGTCTATGAAATCAAAAAGAAACTGCAAAATAAAACAGCAGTTAACTAAAGTGAAAGAACCAAACAGTGTACACAAACCATTTTCCAAAATACAGTGACACATGCACACATATACTGAAATGGAGAAACTACCTGAAGCTTGTCGGATTTCAGGAAGCGACGACCTCTACGGCTACCATCAGGCATCCGAACAAGAAGTGTAATAGCAGTTTCATCCTCTGCAGCTGGTTCGTGAGGAAGAGAAGCTTCCTTTTCAGCAAGCCTCCTCTCAAACTCCTAAATTCAGTTGTGAATTTAGGACAAGTGAGTCTCCAATACTTACAAACAATATCACAAATGACCAAAAATCGTAGTTAACCAAATTCAAACCCGCCCCCCCAACACCGCCCCCACGCCCCCCCACCCCGCCCCCCCCCAAACAACCATACCCACCACAACCCCAACATGCACGCACACGCAAAAAAGCCGTTTTCAACTCAAGCCAATTTCAGTGTCCACACTGATGATAAGCTTACAGTGAAAGTCATCAATACAATGAGGTGACTTTAAACTTTCATAACCTTGGATATTAGGGAAAGGTGAGGTAGAAATTAAGGTGTCCTGTATGTTTGTTGTCCTCTAATTGTATTGATATCTTGATGGGACAGAGCCAATGAAGATCTTTAAAGTATTAGTTGTGATAGGCCCTAAAAATGATTGCAGGGTCATTCTTTCATTTCCTCCAGAGCTACAATATTCATGCAAATCAAAATTCAAACTCAATTACTTTGATTTTACCGGATGCAAAACAGTACCCAGGATAAAAAAGATCCCATCTTCTGAATTGAATGATGAAGGCCAGGTTACAAAATCAAAGGACTTTTCTTCTGAGTTCGTAACTATGTCAGATCCAATGAAGATCTTTCAAGCATCCTTTGTGCTACAACTAAAATTAATCACAGGGTCATCCTTTTTTTAAAGGCAGAGTTATTATATCTCTGAAAGTCAGGATTCAAGACCAAAGCGATTTTGTTTACTGGATGCAAATGAGGATCGGAGATCAAAGAGGACCCATCTTCTATATTAGTTCAACACTCTCTATTCCAAGTTAACAAGTAGGGATGATTGTTTGATAACTGTATCTTGTCTTGCTAGAAAAAGACAGTTTGCTAATTAACTATAAAAGACATGTCATCATATATCCTACCTTTCTAACTATGGTTTATTAAAGTGACTATAAAAGATATGTCATCGTATATCCTACCTTTCCAACAAGAGTGATGCAGGACAAACCCATGGCCCCTATCGGTTGACCAGCCAATGGGCCCAGCCCATCCATCTCGACCTATCATTTTGGCACCGGCCCCACATATTTTATCATATTTAGATTTTTTATCTATATTTTTAAGTTGTTTTATTAGATGATTTAATCCTAGCCATCAATGTGTTTGGATGGTCCAAATTAGTTTTAGATTTTATTTGGCCTATATAATGATGCAATGCCACCGTTGGCTTTAGACTTTGATTAATGAAAATTTGTTTGAGTGCTTTTGCTCTCTCCTGCTCTCCTAAAATGAGAAGTCTTTCCTCGCCTGGGATAGGGAGTTTGGCATGAGGCTAAGTCTTTCCCAGCCCCCAGCCCCCACCACCCGAATTCTCCATCTCTACACTACCCTACCCATCCCGTACCTCAATCCGCATCAAAAAGTTTACTAAAGTGAGACTTCTTTGTGTGAGCGTGTGAATAAGTGCATCACTCTCTCTCCATGGTTTTGTGTGAATGTGTACAAAGACACCATGCACAAGAGCGAATAAGTTCACATTATCAGATTAAAAAACTCTAGAACTTACTCATAACTCAGTAACACAATACTTCAAAAAAGAAAGAAAATAACTCATAGATTCCATCTGTGATGCTAGTTAAAGACCACAAGGAGTTTTCATAAAAAATAAAATAAATTTTTTTTTACTACCTACCTAGCCAACAAGCCATCTTAGAAATAACATCCATCATAAGAACATTAATATATAGTACCTCTTCCTCGAGCAATTTCCTGCGAGTTTCCTCTTCCCGATTTCTTTCTTCTTGTAGGAAAGCTTCTCTGGCAGCAGCTTCCTCTAGACGACGAATTTCAGCCTCCTCCCTCGCCTTCAATTCTTTTTCTGTGTCAGCTTTGAGTGCTGCAAGATACTCGTCATCCTGCAAGCTTAAATCAGGCATCAATTCCATTGGAGAAAATAATTATCATAATGACTGGGAGCAAGACAAAAAGATAAACCTGTTGTTCCCTTAGCAAGCGCTGTTCCACTAGAGTGGGTGATGGTGGACGCGGTGCCGGTCGAGGATAGAGGCCCACATTCCTCTCTAAACCAGTATGCCGGGCATCATGAAGCGAGTAGGCAAAACGGTGATGATATGCATTCTCTTCAGGAATGCCACCAAAAATTGCTGCCTCCAGCATAACTGCATCATCATGCTCCTCAGAAGATATGCCTCCCCACTTCATTCACAGCAAGAATGCAAAACAGTTAGTCGAACCATCAGCAGGCTGGATTCTTCAGCGGATGGAGTTCTGTGATTATCAGACCTTGCCCAAGGATATGCATAGTGTCCACAGCGCCTGAGTTTGTACATGTGGTGTCCATGCTTTGGCAATTAAGGACAATCAACCTGATTGGCTCCAATGTAAATAGACCATACTCCTAAATCTTTCAATGAGCCGGAGACGACAGCCTCAAAGGAGATGGCCAAGAAGAAAATGCAGTAACAGCTGACATTCCTTGTACAACATATGAAAGAACAATATTGGACATAAAGGATCTTCCAAGTTATGTACATGGTCTGGTCCGTCAGTGGTGAGGGCAGGGCTTTGCATGTGTAGACTCAAAGACTGAGGACGGTATGCATATCCCCAGATAGAGGATCATATGATTCCTTCATGAGTTGGATTTTATAGATTAAAGTTAAATTATCTAGTAATTGATGAGAACCTCGTCAGAATGGAACGCATCTCCATTAGGCTGTGGATGATTTGTAATATCATGTGGTATGGGACTTGATGGTAAGCTATCCACCATTTCATCAACTACTGCTGCAGATTCCATAGCATCAGAAGAAGCTCCAAAAGAAATGCGTCTAGACCTGTGCCTCACCAATGGCTGTTCCTCTACATCTTCAGCTTCCTCTTGAACAGATGAGTTCCCTTCCTCCACCATAACTTGACTTGACGCTTGCATATTAGGTAAACTAAATCCTTGCCTCCATGAGGAAACATATCACTTGTTAGAAACATGCACAATGCACATTTGCAACGCAATCTACCCCATCCCACACAGGCAATGCATGACAAGTCGTGCATGTCCACACATAGATTGCTCAGAGCCCAAAAGTCAACTATTTGGATTAATTCCAACCTTTTAGCTGGAAGATTTCATCAGAAAAAAGGGGAGATTGCAAGTCGAACTTTTGATTTGACCTTTTCACCCTCTTTTGACTCATTAGCCAATTTCTGCACTATAAACTCCTCCAATCAAAAGCTTAGAATTTTCAAATTTAACATACTGAAAACAGGTTGTGCACCAGCACACACGCATGCAAACAAAAGCACATGTTGATAGCATGTGCGCTCACATATGAGTAAAATCAACATAAACATGTAACTAGCACAATAACCCGTGCTTAGCACGAGTATGTTCATCAATAACTGAAAAATATATTTAAAAAAAGTATATTTACCGATTTATTAAGAAAAACTCAGATTATGGAAAATCAATCCTCAAATATACTCATGGCAATGATTTGGTGATTATGATAGGGATAGAAATGAAGTTCTTGCAGAAAAGTGAAAAGTAGGTGGTAACATGAAGGGGTGGAGATGAGTGGTTACGTATTGGAAGTGGGAAGTTATAACTCCCAGTCAAAATCAGAAGTTATGGTCAAAATTATCTTCAAAACCCTTCAGCTTAATTTAGTATAATGGATAAAAAGCTATATAGCAATTGATATTAACAGCACCACCAGATGCCCACCTTTCACTTTCTGCTGCCAGCTTTCCTGATTCTTCGACATCAGATGACTGAGAAACACCGTGTTGTTCTGTTCCAACAGACCCGACCTTTTCACGTAGTGCTTTCTCCTGCTGTGCTGTCTGAATTCAAGATGAAGCGTGGACAGAAGCATTAATCCTTAATAATGGGAGGGGGAAACAAGAAAATAGTAAGGAGGACAAACCTTCAAGGACATTGAAACTGCACGTGCAAACTCAATATCATCTGAATGAGATGATCCTTGCACAAACCGGGAACCAGAAGTGTCCTAAATTAAGAATACATAGATCAACAAATGAAGCAAGTAAATACAGTCCAGAACAACACAAAATCAAGACGTTGATTGTCATCGCCACATACATAGGGAATGCCAAACTGCTGATCAGAATATCCTCCATCAACCTCCCTTTTTGAAGCCTCAATGGCAGCTCGCAGCATTTCTTCTTCTATGTCATCACCATTGTCAATTTGCATTGTCGAGTTGAGGAACACTTATCCCAGGACGTCTCTCATCAACTTCATTTGCTCTTTCATTCGGATGTGCAGAAAGAGCAGCAGGAGTAATTGAAAGATTTGCATCTTCTTCGTCATCAATTATGACAATCCCATTATCTTCTGGTTCATGTGCATGCGCACTTCCAGTAGCATCCTTAACGGAAGGATTGAGCCCAGAATGACCAGATTGACCAGTCCCATCCTTAAACCTTATGAGAACCTCCCCGGGATTAGAAACTTGTGGTGCATGCCCAGTAACCTCAGCAGTTCCTCCCCCATCAGAAAAGCTTGGACCAGATTTTGGGTCTAAGGAAGAAATTGGGTTCAAAATTTCCAGTGGCTGACGGTAATGATTGAGAAGGTCCCTGGGATTCCTCTTGATTCGGATCATCTATGGCCATGAAATCATCTTGAGGTGCCAAAACAGGATGTATGCTGGAAATGGAAACAGAAGATTTCAGAGCACAATATACCTAGAGGAAAATTGCTGCTAGATGAGGGCAATTAACATTCTCATAAATGTAATGTAAAGCTCAGGGTAAAACAAAGCACAGGTCAAGTTACATACGTGGCTCTATCTTCTTCATTGAAATGTGCATTTATAGCTTGATTCAGATTGCCACCATGCTCCTGTTGATTGGCCAGATGTGAAATGAAGGCCAGAAATTTAGGTCATGGGTTATAGAACTTGCATCAAAATTATGACAAATACTAAAGTACATTGCCCAGGAATGATGTCTAATGATATTTAACAGTTAAGAACAAATAAACTGGGTAAATATACGATGAATACTGGTTTCAGAATCTACCTGAATAAGCAAAGAGAGAGATGAGAAAAAAAATGACCCCAAGTTGTTATGAATTTATTATGAAAAGCAAATCTAACACATGCTTCAATATAAGAGGGACGGACACCTTCTGCTACTAAAAGAAACTCTTCCTGATTTCTAATGACACTACTAAACTTCTGGGTTCCTAATCCCAAGTTGTCACCACATACAAGAGAGATGCCTTTTTAAATAAAAGGCAGGCCTAATCACAATCCGAACAATCCAAACCAACATCAAATGTTTTAAACTGACCAAAACAGAAAAAAGCAAGAAATTAAAATGCCATTAAACTCGTCATGACCCTATACTTTATCAGAAATGATTCTTAACTCTCTCAAGAGTTAAATTGCACAAAATTGATCTTGTTGGAAAGTAATTGAATAACCTCCAAAAGGATCAGATTTTATTTCCTTTGGACATCATTTGATCATAAAATATGGTCATTGTTATAAAAAAAAAAAAAAATTAACGGTGCCAACATCCAATTGGACATCGCTGCATCATTCTCCCTTGGTGGGAGAAAATTCAAACCTCAAGTTTGCTTTTGTCGACCTACACTTCTGCTTTTTCTTCTTGTCTCCACTTTCTAGCCCTAGTCCATCAATCTATGTGATGCAAATAATTTTGCATCAATTGATGAGGATAAAAAAAAAATTTAATTATTTAAATCTTTAGACACTAGTGATTGAGCCTACAGGACCCAGACACACTTATAGGTGGGCCAAAGGATCAATTGGGCCTCAAACAGTTCACGAGCATTTAATAAAATTCAATGCCAGGGCAACTGATTACATTGAAAGAAGCCATAAATATTCGAAAAGGTTGCAAGGATATCTGTTCTCCACTTAGATATGTTCTTACATCGAAAGAAGCTATAAATACAATCTCAACCATCCAAATCAGCATCAAATGTTTTAATCTTGACCCTTCAAACATAATAGAAAAAAAACAGATTAAATAACCCTTTGCTCTCGATACTCTACATCAGAAAATGTACCATAACTTAATCAAATCTAACCAGAATAGCACAAACTTGGGCTTTGTTCAAAAGGTACTCAAATAACCAATCCAATAGATCCAACCTCATGTCATTTGGACAAACATTTTATACATATGGCAATATAAAAGAAAATACATCTGAAAGTAAAAAACATTGGGTATCACCATCCACTTGGACAGCGACAACCCATGGCTGCATCACCTTGCTTGCAAGCCCTTGAGGGGCTATAAATGGAAGCTTACAACCAAAATAGTGATACTGCCACCCCTCCTACCTACAACCGTTTTTCTTATACCTCCTTTGTCCAGCACCATTTAAATCATGTAAGATAGAGCGAATAAACTAAAGAACAAATGACTTAAGCCATGGGCCAAAAGCACCATTAAAAGTCTTATCAATGAAGGCCTAGGAACACCAGCATAGGCTCAGTCAGCCAAAAGGGTCCATAAAGTAGTTAATCGGGGACATGCTAGATAAGGGCCCACAAAGCCTACAAAAAAAACTACATCCCAAAGGTCACTAAGTAGTTGTTTGTGTAGTTTTCTGTCACCAATTGGTTTTGGGATTACTAACTAGCAAACTTGAGATGGTATCAGAGCCAACACGTCCTGCGTTCAAAACCACGCAGGGCAAAAATGCCACATGCCACGTTGTGTGTTTTGTGTGGAGGCAAGTGCGCAAGGCAACAAGGTCCCATGCCGCGTTTGTAGTCTTGTGCCGAGCATGTGCTTCGGATCCGGGTGGGAGGGGCGTGTTAACTAGTTATTTGGTGTAGTTTCATATCACCAATTGGTTTTGGGATTATTTGGCCGGGCAAACTTAAGAGGTCAGTCCCACTTAATACGTGGGAAAGGACAAAGACCTTTTGTGAAGGTCATTTAGATTATCAAAGATGGAAAACAGTCTCCATGAACTTAGACGGGTTTCTTCCATCCACTTATCACACATGCTGATTCACTTACAGAAATCGAGGGAAAGAGAAGCCAAAGATGGTTGGATATTAGTCGGTCTAAAGGCTTGTAAAGCACTTAATGAAGGCAATGAATATCCTTTCTCCCTTTTTGTCTTGAGATATAAATTGTATATGTATATAACCCCTCTCATCTTTTAGCGAAAACTCATAAGACGTTAGGTGTAACATCATAGTTGATAAAATTGGAGAAAACCTATTTAAGATGGTGTAGACACATCTGACGACAAGCCGGCAACGGCGCCAGTAGAAAAGTTTGGCTATGTAGGTTGATGGCCTAACAAGGAGAAGAGGTAGGCCGAAGAGGATGTGGATGGAGGTAGTAAAATAGATCCTAAGACATGAACCCAAGATAGTTGGGACCAGGCCTTCGATGATGACCGCAGGGATTCATTGGCAGCTCCAATGTGTGGAGACTCCATTGACATAATTTGAAGATGCACGCAAGATTCCACATTGATCCACCCTCCTATTACTTTGGTAGTAGAGCAAGTTCCATGGGATTTCTTACTTGTTCAAGGTTTTAAAAATTTTCCCTAGTTAGTTTCATTTGATTTCTATTCAAATCATTAATTAAAAAATCCTCGAAATGAAGAAGAGAAGAAGAAGAAGGCAGCAGTTTTCTTTTCTTAAGCACTGGCTTTTCTTGAATTCTATGCATATTACAACTATTGCTGTTATTCTCTTCTTGAGTTGCTGCCTATTGTTCCCCAAATTTTCCCCAATTAAAACCCTCAGCCACAAACCAATCCCTAACTTTTTCTGTGCCCACTCTTTCCACATTACTGCAGTCCCTCACAGCAATGAACCCAGCCCAGTTCACTGCACTACCAGCACCTAAACCCTTAATTTTCTCATTCAATCTGCCTTAACTCTATCCAAAACCCTTCAGAAAATTGTGATGCCGTGAAATTCACAACTCATCCCTGACTGTTCAGCAAGCACATTTGGGCCATAAACTGCACCCTTTTAAGAGTTGCCCCGGCCGGGTCCACATTTGTGCAGCTCTTTTACCGAGACTCAAGCCGCCACCGAACATGCCAAAACCCATTACCACCCCAAACTACCTTATCAGCGCCAGCCCAACAAGGCTTGCACAAGTCTATCCATCTTGTAGTTCACTGATACAGTACTTGCGAAGCACCAATAGACGCCAAACCTTTATCTTTTTCATTTTTTATTATAACCACCATAGACCATACCTTGCACGTTCTAAACCCAATCCAAATCCTATATTGCACCAAATTCCTAGCCCTACCATTAACCTAATCCAATCTAACCCACAAGAGCCTAATACAAGCCCAATTTGACCAAGACCCATCAATCTCATCCCCAAGACTGTATCATTCTGATCGTCACAACCTGTTCTTGAACCGACCAGCACCATACTTCCCAAACAGCACTGCTACTCAATGTTTCCTTAATCCCCCAATATTCAGCAGTTAATCTGACATTTTTTAACAGCACCCTTAGTGATCAGGCCGGCCAGGTCCACAAATTTGATGGGTCCCACCTGATCAAAGATCTTCAAGACGGAGATCCCTATCTTTAGTTTACTTGATTACTAAATAGTTTCAAAATTTATTTCAATATTAGTTAGTTTCCTAATTTTATTTCAATCATGAATTGTATTAGGAATCTCAATTATCTCACTACTTAAAGGCTTTCCTCAATTGATAGAGATCCACCATCATACGCAACGATAAAAGGGGATAGCCCTCATTGTAATGGAAGATCAATCTCTTCAATAAAATATTCGATTACTTCTCTTGAATTGTGATTTTCTTTTAATTGTGGAAGTACCCGACTGTGTGAATCCAACTGTGGATTCAATCGTGCCCGATTGGGCACTGATCTATTTGGCCGCGGATCCAAGGCTGCGCCACTTTGTCATTTATGCATGCCTCTAACCATTCAATTATCAAACCCCACAGTTTCAATACTGTTTTGGTAACAGTAGAACAGTATCTTTCTAACTAATTCCAGTCCTTTTCAGCACCGAATTCAGTCCCAATTCATTTTCATTCATCTTGTGCCTTCCATAAGTTCCATCTAGTTTCATTCACTGTAGAGCATTCCTCGGTCCATTTCCAACAATTAAAGAGTCTCTCAAATCAAATCTACTTGCATGCAAGCATGGCTCGAATCTTGTACCTTTGGAGATTTACAGTGAGCCCAGATTCATTACCATTTTTCTTCCCTTTGCAGTTTGCAATCAAATAGGGCTCATCTTTGTAACTTTTGTTTTCAAATCACCCATATTTAACTCCATAATCCAACATGGCACTTGTCACTAGATTCCAATTCCCAACTCTTCCTCATTTCATCTACTGAAATCTCACTTCACCAACCTATAATTTAAGGAAATCCCCCTGCCTGCAAAGATTATCACTACCAAAAGCCCTAATCAATTACCTATATAATCCAATAAAAACATCTCAGATTTATTTTTATAATGAAATCATGGACGATGAAGCTAAAGCAATCAAATTCATCACCAAAAGAACAAATCAAAAGAGAAACAAGAGTCATATCGAGTAGAAGAGATTGGGATGGAGACGAACCTCGAGCTTCTGGAAGGCGATTGCCTCAGAGGCACCTGTGATGCTCACGAAAGTCTCGATTATATCCTGCTGAGGTCTCGCCATCAAAAGTCTTGATGATCGGATTCGAAGATGATGAGATGATCGAGAGAGAAAGAGATGGTTTTGGATTGTGAATTTGTGATTGTATTTGGGGATCTTTTTTTGTGAGGGTTAGAAAGGAGAGGGAGAGAGAGATATGGAACACGCTACTTAACTTGCAGTCTACGATTTGCTTGTTTGTACAGCAGGACGTCAAAAGAGAAAGGCACGTGCCGATGGAGGGAGTGGGAGGGTCCTGGCCGTCTGTCTATTTGGTAGACCACTTCTTGATGGTTGATCTATCATCATGGGAGGTGGAAAAGCATGGCCCACCTATGATCAATTCAACCTCTTTAAAAGTTACCATCCTCCCTGTCTTTTTTTCTTTTTTTTTTCAGCTAAGGCGATACAATTCGAGGCCTGAAGGATAATCCTAAACGAGATATTTTC